>PVIH01011957.1:0-66107 GCA_004025045.1 Sigmodon hispidus
TTTTTTTTTTTTTTTTTTTTTTTTTTTTTTTTTTTTTTTTTTTTTTTTTTAAAACTTTATTCATTTATTTGCCTTGGTGTTTGCCTGGAACTGGATCTACAGACAGTTGTTAGCTGCCATGTGGGTGCTGGGAATCGAACCCGGGTCCTCTGGAAGAGCAGACGGTGCTCTTAACCGCTGAGCCATCTCTCCAGCCCCCTAGAAATTCTTAAGTAATAAAAGCTGTACTCCAAAAAGAGAAACTTTGCTAGTTAAATAGGAATGTATGAGTCTTTTCTGAGTAACAGAAAATGACTCATTTGGTATTGAACATCCTTGTATGATACATTTAAAACCTGCACCTGGGAACACTGAGGATCACCTAGGCTGTTACAAATTCACAAGAATAGATAAGAGAAGAGGGCACACAAAACTGAGGAAGGCATAAAACTAATCACGACTGTTTTCTGGAAATCCCAATATACTGCTCACTTGTTTGCTTGCTGTCATAAACACTGATAAAGCAGCTAATAGAGGAAAGGGTTTATTTTGTTTGGCTCATAGTTGGAGAGGAGGGATCTTCATGGTGAAAGGATTTTGAGGTCATTGGTCACATTTTATTCACAGTCAGGAAGAAGAGAGAAAAACTATTTCTCAGCTTATTCTAGGACCATTTCCCCACTGAATATCGCCACCCAAACTATGAGCTCTTTCTTATCAGTAATTTTAATCTAGATAATTACTCAATGGTGTGACCAGAGGCTTGTTTCCTAGATAATTCTTAATGTGTCAAATTAACAATCAATATTAACAATCACAAGTGACAATATATTTTTCAGTAGTAATAGTAGTAGTACTAATAGCCTAATAAAAACAAATATTCAGAATCAAGGAGGAAAAAAAATGTTGGAAAATGCAGCCTACTGTGGCTTGTGAAATTATCAAGGGTCATGATGAGAGTATTCCATAAAATTCTACAAACCAGAGTGCCAGGTTAGAAATATTGGCATGTTGACATGTTTTCTTTCCTGGTGTCTATGTTTGTTTTACAAAAACATTTTTATGATCCTATAAAAAAATTGTTAACCTTTTCTTTCCTTTTGAGATTTTGTACAGGCTGTGATGATATGTATTTGGGCTATTATCTAGTCCTGACATAGAATTAATTGGCTCTTCTGAGTATCATATTCTACTTCTGTTTGGATATCAGCTAGACAAGACAATTAGCGTATTAATAAATGATTTATTTTATTCCACAACTTTGCCATACTGAACCTTTCAACCCCAGACTTCTTCCTTTCAGTAATTAGTACAACATGTACCAGCCGCTTGGGCCCAAACCCTTAGAATTAAACCCAACGTCCATTTCTTTTCACCTACATTCTACCTGACAGTGTATTCTGTGAAGTTATCACCCTTTAGCAGATCCTATCAGACATATCTCCTTTCATAGCCTTTCATCACATCTCCACAGTAGTAAATTTAGGTAATTTATCTGATCTTCATTTAATTTTGGTAGATGGTACCTGTCCAGAAAGCTGTCCATTTCTTCTAGGTTTTCCATTTTTGTGGAATACAGATTTTTAAAATATGATCTGATAATTCTCTGTATTTCCGGGGCATCTGTCCAATCCTTGAGACTGGGGGCAGGGGGAGTCTATACTCTTCCCCTGCAGAACTATGGTTATCGACCAGGGTTCATGTAACAATAAAACCCTTATGTATGTTACAGTGAGTCCATCTCCATGGTGGTCTTTGGGAATTTCTAGATATGGGCATAACAACATTATTAGCCTGGAGCAATGCCTGGCTACAGTGATATGTATAGAATACACAAAGATGTAAGCCATGACAACAAAAACAAAAGATGAAGAGCTAAAAATGATAAATTTTGTTATATGACCAAAATCAAGTCATTGTGAGCCTCAAAGTCCAGTTAAAATTATAAGAAGTCTTCAGGTAGCCACAAAGTAAAACTCTACAGTACATATACAAAAGGAAAAAAAAGTAATGAATCAAAACTGAGTGCTACAGAAAAGGTCTTCATCACAAAGAAATCAGCAACAGAAGAGCAAAAAAGGTGTTCTAAGGGGAGGTAAAACATTTTATCCTTCAGAGAAACTACCTTAAACTCAGAAAATAAAGAGATTTCAGGGAGTCCCTGAAACAAACCAAATACACTAGACTGTTCCCTCTCCAAATATATATAAGCTGAAAAGACTGATGAAGGACACCCTCGGACAAACTGAGCTGCCTAAAAGAGGCACAAGCCAACTGAGATGCCTGGAGAGGACCCTCTATAAGCTGTTGAGTTTTGTTGCTCAGTGTTCAACAGGCTTCCAGTTTTTGTGAGCTGTCACCCATGCTCTGGTGAGCTTTTGTGATATAGCATTGAGCACTCTGTTCCTCTTGTAAATAAACCAAGTTAAAATTCATTGTTTCAGTAAGTTGGACTTGGGTAGTGTCCTCACTTTGGTCTAGTTTTGATTCCCTATCTAAAGTGAGCAAATGTTTGCTCACATCTTCCAGTAAACAGTATTACACAACAAAGACTCACTTTACCTTTAAGTAAACAGATTGAGTAAAAAGATGGAAAAATGTATCCCTTGCAAATGGGAAACAAGTGAGAGTAGGCATAGTTGTATTTGTAACAGAGAAAATGCATTCAAAGTATGAAACTATTACAAAACAAATAGTGGCATTACATTATGATAAAGATTTTTCATCAAGAGCTTCTAAAATATTATCTAAACATAAAGCATTTAACACTAACATGTCAAAGGGAAGGATTCTAATAAATATTAAGAAGCCCACTCATACTACATCTCTGTTAGCCACAGATATCTCATCCAGACAAACAATGTGGAAAATCAGATTTAAATCACATTTTTCACTCCAATAGATATGACTGTCATATCTACATTCTAGATTACAAACAGCAAAACATACAGTGTCACCCGAATATAAAGAACACTTTAGAATAGATTGTATGTATCACAGCATAAAATAAGACAGTAAATTTAAGAAATCTGAAATCCTATCAAATATCTTTCCTTAAGTCAAAAATAGGAGAAATGTCAAAAGAAAATCAATGCATACCTGAACAACCAAAGGTCAAAAAAACATAAAGGGAAATTTAAATGTCTAGAAAAAATGTCATACAGTGTGCTGAAATGTATGAATGTAAATGATGCAGGTAAACCTAGTCTGAGAAGGATGTTGGGAGAAGAACATACCTCAGAAGAGGATCATTTCACACAACATAACAGCACTCCTTGTGGAATCCAGATATATCAATAAAAGATAAGTTAAGGAGAAAGACATATGCTGATGTACCAAGCACAAATAGCCATATTTTAAGTAAAACAGAGCTAGCTAATAATTAATATTAAGATAACCAAGCAACTATCTAGAAAAAAAAAGAAACTAATGCTGAACACTTTCCTTATATCAAAACACATCTCAGTTTAAAATTTTAAAATAAAATATCCTCAAAGACAGCACTAGATCATCTGGAAAGGATATCTGCATATGTCATATTTCATTGAGTAGGCAATTGTGAGCAAAATACAAAACCCAGATCACAATAAAGTCCATAATAAACTAGTTATGTTGAAACAAATGTCACCATCAGTCTAGGAATGTGGAAGTAGGATTTAATTTCCTGACCCATTAATCACCCTTTATTCACTGATAAACAAAGATAAAAAACAGTGTGAAAAGGAGACAGTTCCTTGTTGATTCCCATGAAGAAAGTTACTCGTAGATGTTTGAAATGATCTATCTTGTTGACAGACCGGAGGGGAAAAATAAAAGCAATAAGATACTACTTCACTACAACTGGAAAACATATAAACACTTTAAAACCTATGGTATCATGGGTACTACTATTTAGTATAGGGTTCAGGGTTTTTAAAACTGATTTAAAGGAAAATTACAAAATATAAATATGGTATAAGTATCTACAGAGTACTTGGAGAATACTAGACATGATTTTTCTGTGCCTTGTTCTTATTATTTAAATTTAAATCCTCACAAAACTTTCTGTATTCTGGAACACAAAACAGGCACCAGTATTCTGCCCAGATAATAACAAGAAAGGCAAAAACAAAACAAAGAAAGAAAGAAAGAAAAAAAAAAAACCTACAAACAAAAAGACTTTGTCTATTTGTCCCAACTACAAAATGAGTTGGTGTCTAAGGAAGCCAGACAGGAGGAACTTGGCATTATAGTTGGTCAGGATCTAGGCCAGGTGTTTTTAGATTCTTAGCATCCTCCTCAGCATATTTAAACAATGGTTCACAGAGATTTCAAAAGAAACAAGTTAACTTTATTCAGACTGAAATAATTGGAGAGGAATATTCTATCAAAACTGACAGTAGGGCACATGAGTGACAATAGCCAAGGGCCCCCAGCCTGACTACACAATGAGACCTTGTCTCAAGGTGAGAAAAAACATATTTTATAAATGTCCTTATGCAGTAAATATTGCATGCAAATGAATACCATCCCTTGGGAAACATTCAAGTGATAAGCCAACACTCCGGAAGTAGCTGTGACCATGAGGACCAAAGATGGACCTCAGAGAAATAAGCCGAGCTTCAGAACTCTGTCCACCAATCAGAAACAATGTAAAAATAAAGCAGTTTTGTTCTTCAATTTAAACTGAAGGTATGTTTGAGATTTGAACTCTTATTTTGTTTTACTTAATGTTAATACTAGTCATTCAAATCAGATGGCTTGTCTTTCTTCCAGAGCCTAGAACATTCTAAAGTACAATATCATTCTTTTTAAGAGAGAAAAAGAAACCCCTTGAACAGTGGAGAGAGATTCCCAAGGAGCTATTTTTCTCTACTCTGCAAAAGCTTCATAGACAAACTTGTGACTGAGAAGAAAAGTAAATTCACCTTCAGGAAATGCTTTTGCTTGTTCTATAAGGAAGTTAGCAGTCATTTCTGCAACGCATTCAAGAATTTAACACAAAATTACTCTAAGCATAAATTTTCTCTTTCCTTCCTAAATAATAAAAACTAAAATGGTCAATAAATTTCCATTAATAGTGGTTTTCTCACCCTTGATTCAGAATTACTTTCCTAATTTGTTAATTAAGGAAACTGAGATAGAAAGTGCTTGCATGTCAAAAGTGACAATGATCAAGTAAGCCCCTGAAAAAGAACAATTAGCACTCTTACACCATATTAACTTTCTGTATACAAAAAATGAATCCATATGTTGAATTCCCATATGGACTATTGTTGTAGTAAGTTTTTAGACTCGTTTTGGGTCTAGGAGATTTGTGCCTGGAGTTTGTAACCTGGTGCGTGCGCAGCGGCTGCGGTTTGGAACCTGGTCTGTGTGCCCACAGCTTTTGTCTCTCAAAGAAATGAAATCACATGCTTATATCTTTTATATTGTTTGGCCCATACCTTAAGCACATTATTAGCTAGCTCTTTTATCTTAATTTAACCCATTTTTATTGATTTACCCACCACATGGCTCCCAGCCCGTGGCTGGCAGGTACTTCTATATGTCTGTTTTTCTTCTGGGTCGGAGAAATTCTACCACATTTCTTCTTTTTTGTCTAATTAAAAAGGAAGGTTTTAATTTTTATATAGCAAAATTATATATAGAACAGCTCTTAAATAGGAATTATAGTCATAATATCTAGTTTATTTGTATTTATAAAATTAAAGAGAATATTTTATTATTTATTTTATTATTGTGAGTTTAAAGTTTTATATCTAATATATTTTTTAAACTAAAAAGAACTATATTTATAATTATTAAACTTTTAACCACATCAAAGACTACAGAAGGATATGATATTATGCAAATAAACAGAAAGTATAAGTAACTTTTAGAGTCTAGAAAATGACAGAGATGATATCTATCTGTCTGGACAGTCACTTAAAATTGTTTTGTAACATTGGGGCATCTATCTTTAGCCTATATGGCCTAAGTCTCTGTCATATTTTTTAGTGATGTAGGAAATTTGACATAGTCTATTAATTATTTTTTTTGTGTGTCTAGAAGGATGTTTGTCAATGTTTTTTGCAAAGCAGGAACCTGAAGGACTATTTCGGCTTGTTTTGCCAACGTTTAGAGGTCACTTTTTTATGGAACTTGTATGTCTAGTTTATATGGCATATTATCAAGTAGTCAATACCAGGACAGTTTTTTGTCTAGTGGCTAACTGTTGCCATAAAGTAAGCCTCTGAAAAAGAGCAATTAGCACTCTTACACCATATTAACTTTCTGTATACAAAAAATGGATCCATATATTGAATTCCCATATGGACTATTATACATATCTTTTATTTTTATACTCAGAATCTTTAATTTCATGAAATTCTTCTTCAAGTTGAGTTCTTCAATATCTGAGACAAAATATATTAGAAACTTTTATTTTTCTGAAAAGAAAAACTATACATGTGTGCTGTGGTCAGACTGAGAAAGCTATAGGTGTATTTAAATTTGCTCTCAGAAATACATTAGTCTTTTATGTGATACTTGCTACAACCAGTGCCCAATACTTCTAGTTGCCAGAGGTACCATGGAACCATGTTTATGGTGAAGGAGCTCCTCCCTGCCAGATCTGCAGTGTTTACTATTGGTGGTCACTCCTCTCCATTTTTATTCTCTCCTTCTCTCATTCTTTTGTCCTATGTTTTCCCCTACTTCTTTTTCTCTGTTGCTGTGTACTAGCCAGAGTCCATGGCTTTGGGCACAGTAGACATGATTGGATCAGATACTGAGGCTAATGTGTTAGAGGACAAAGGCCAGTGAGAAGCACTGATTCACCCACTACCTCTTCCGGTATACTATGTCTTTTAATAAATTCTTACAACTACATCTGCTGTCAACCCAAGACTCACTAGAATGCTAAGAATGTCAAATCAAGTAGGAAAGAGTTTTATCTCAGAGCA
Organism: Sigmodon hispidus; assembly: GCA_004025045.1. Classification (NCBI taxonomy): domain Eukaryota; kingdom Metazoa; phylum Chordata; class Mammalia; order Rodentia; family Cricetidae; genus Sigmodon; species Sigmodon hispidus. The sequence continues at coordinate 6,906 of PVIH01011957.1, forward strand.
TGAGTCAGAGGAATGAGAGGCTATGCAGCAAGTAGTTGGGTGTGGATATAAATTCCAAAGTCAAGTCAGATGCGTTCTGCCATTTACATCTGCTCTTCCAGGCCTGTGACACTGGACTAGTTGTCTGATCTCCTTATATATAATAGACATTAATAGACCACATTCATTTTAGAGTTATTATCAAAATGAAACTAAACATATCTATAGAAAGAAATGACTTGTAAGTTGTAGGTAATTTTGTTAGTTCATAACAGTAGATACATTCCTGATTGAAATGGGGCTAGAAAAAAATTGGTGATAAAACAATGACAAGAACACAGAAAATCATATACTCTTTTTAGAAATCTAGATGATTTGGAAAGAAGAGTGGTTAGCAAAAACAAAAGACACTTGTATGTTTAGAATATAAAATAAAGTAGAATGTAGAAAGAAAATTTGGTTCTTGTAGTACATTTTCTGTTATGTAGTAGCCTTATTTGACTGAGTGAGTTATAAATAATACTGTTATATATATATGATATATATAATATCATATAATATATATTTTGTATTATTTTGGCTCATGGTTCTAGAGACTGAGGTGCCAAGATTATGGCTCTGATATCTGATCAGCTTCTAGTGGGAACCACACTGCTCCTCTCATCAGAAAGCAAGATAGCCCATGGATGTATGCAGAAGGAAAAAGCAAGAGGCAGAATTGCTTTATAACAGTCTACCCTGGAAGTAACTACTGAAGTACCACAGGATAGATATTTGTCTCTGTTAATGACCTAATTTAAATTAGGTCTTTAAATTCTCACTTTCCAGTCTTACCACAATACTATTCAGATTTCAAAATTATTCCCAGGAGAAGGGTTGGGGGCAAACCATAGTCAACCACAATACTTAGATTCTGATAGAAATCTGAGGCTAAAATAGAAGATACCTGTGGAGTGTTTGAAGATCAAGGATAAAGGATCAAATGGAAGGTAGGAAGAATGATCCAGAACACAAAGGTCCTTTAAAAGAGACATCACCTCTTCTAAGACAGGAAGAAATTAATTATGTGCATTTTATCCAACAGATCTATCATGTGGTTGATACCAGATAGACTGGTGGTTTCTTTTTCTCTGTCAGTACGGACAAAAAGATAGCTCAGAGCAAGTCTTTGAAGGTGAAGCTTATTGGCAATTGATAGACTTCTGAGACAGAAAAAGTATCTAAAAGCTGGGCACTGTTGATTCTAAGGGGATCTGGAATTTTATTGTATTTGAGTATTCCTCTTCCAGTGACTCCTCTTTCCTTCTACTGTTCTTAGATGTGTATGTGATCCTTTGTCACAGGGAGTATCTTTGCTTTGTTCATGAGGATGGAAATAGATGTAATAGGACTTCCTACTTTGGTGCATTAGCATAGAAGCAGTTGTAGTAAAGTTCTTTTTCTTGTTGGACAAAAATGAAAAACATTGTTGGTTAATTGGGGAAAGAGTGGGCTCCCAAATCTCTCATTTGTTTGCATTATAATGTAGAAAGGAAAAACTCCCTGCAAGTGAGATGAAATTACCTACTTTCATGAAAATGGAAACTTACTATTGAAGATAAGAATCAGGAAAGGGAGGGGATCATTATGCTCTCCCCTTTTTGTCTTTGAGGCCCATGGCTTTATAATGACTGAGTGCTAATAAGTTAGCTAAAGAGTAAATGGGTTGGATTTTAACCATTCTGAACAGTAGTTGTTGCAGAAATTCTGGTTGTAATGAAAGAAACTCAGAGCCGGATATCAGGGAAAGGCTGAAATATTATAGAGAGAAAACACCACAGTCAATTCTCACCCAGCTATCTTCTAGCTTCCTCAGTTTGCTCCTGGTCACATCTAATGCCTGCTGTTTTCCTAAGCCTGCCTTAAATACTCTTCTTGCCCAGCTGTATCCTATGCAGGTTAAGATTAAAGGAGTGAGCTACTGTATTTGGTAGTCAACCTTGAACTCATAGAAACACAGAAAGATCTCTGTCTCTGGAGTTACGGGATTAAAGGCCTAGGTCACCACTCCCAGCTTTCCCCATGCTGGGATTAAAGGTGTGTGCCATTGAAGTCCAGCTGTTTGGCCTTGTAGTCACAGAGATTCTCTGGATCCATTCCATGTGAGTTACCACTACTCTGTTATCCCTGGAATTCCAGAAGCTACCTCTGTCTAGTTTGACTGTGGGTAGATCTCTTGATATTCCAGGTTTTATTAAATATGTAACATATCACCAAAAGTAGTGGCTGACAGCCAATACTGATGAACTTTTATTGAGTATCAGGCATTTGATGAAAATTTTAGGAATATGATATTATTTACTGTTTCTCAGTCTTACTTGGGTGAAGACATTCAAGTTCAGAAAAACTAAGTGAGCTTTTTGTTTCAAAAAATTGATCAGTAAGAAAATACACATTGTTGGCTGCCCAACTGGAAATGTTACAGTCTCCATTTTCTTGGCTACACTGGACTTTCTTAGATAACATTAAGTATCTTTTCCTTTTTCATCTTTCCATCTTCATTTCTTCCCTACCTCCTTCACTTCCTTTCTTTTTTCTTTTCTTCTTTATTAAAGAATAAAGGACAGTCTTCTGAAGAAAAAATGTTTAGAAGGAAAAAAGGTTACACAGGATTAAGAGAACTCAAAAGCTGACAGTCTAATCTGCGGACCAGTGTAATCAGGCTTTCAGGACCTGTTCAGAGCCTGGAGAGATTGTCAGCCACGGGGTTCTGAGGTGGGTTTGATGCTGTCCCAGCTCAAACCATGTCCCTATTCAGAGTTCCACTTGGCATCACAGATCTCAGACTGTCTAGTACTTCTGCGGAGTCTGTCTCACCAGTCCTGAAATTCATGAAGGAAGGTGATTTCTATGTTTGGCAAAATATGCCCCTGCTACCTGTAGAGATACAAATTTCACAACCAAGGATGAAGAATCCCTTGCTGCTGAAGCCCTCCTATAACAGTCTAAGCCCAAGGGACTGGACTCAGAAAAATATCCCCTCCTCTGAGAACCAAGCAGGATGTAGCTGCACGTAATAGCTGGGGAGGCAGAATGGGAAAACCCTCCCTAAAGGACTGGAGAGCAGAGAAGAGCTGGAAGTGCCTGCCTGTCTCACACCCTCAATTCCCTCTAGTTAGAATTTGTATAGCCATTTTTAAATGTTATTATTTTTAGTTTGTTTAGAGACAGCATCCTGTTATGAAACTGGCCTGGAAAACATGATTCTTCTGCTTCAGTTTCTCAAATTTGGAGATTACAAGTGTGAGCTACTATGCCCTGAATTTTCATCGAATATCATTTTTAACTACTTGCAAAAGAAAACATAGTTTTCTCCAAGAATCTCACTGGGCATGCAAATCACACTTAAGGGTAGGCTCCAAGCCCATCAGTAAAGATTCGAGACTTTTTTGTTTGTTTCTTTTGCTTTTTGTCTTATTGTTTTGTTTCAACAATTTTTTAACTTAATCATCATTTGCTTATATATTATGAATTCCAATTTTTTGTTTTTATGGTGTATGTGTTTCATACTTTTGTTAGTTTGTTTTGTTTTAATTTTGTTTATTTACTTTTATTTTTTTCTTTGTCTTCTGAAGAGATAGAGAAAAGGCATGAAGTTGGATGGGTGGGGAGGTAGAGAGGACCTGGGAGAAGATAAGGGAGGGGAGACCATGATCAGAATATATCGTATGAAAAACATTTATTTACAATTTTATAAAAACTAGGAGATCCTCATTTAATCTGCTTTGGGGTTAAAATTGTTTTGGTTTGATTTCTGTCTTATCTTTATTTCTTTTTTTAAAAAAATTATTATGAATAAAGTCACATTTTCTATCTGCGTCTATCCTTATTCAAGGTCCCTACCCCTTTCTACCCCCTCAGGTCACTCTCTCTTCACATCTCCCCATCTCCTCCTCAGCATGGGCAGGAGGTCCCAAGGTCCCAATATTGCTCAGTTCAGCATCCACTCCTGGCAGATGTCTTCTCCCCTCAACCTCAAGATTGAGTCAGGTGTTCTCCTGGAGGGAGTGGCATCCAAAGTGTCAGTCCAAGGTGTTTCATATCCCAAGCTGTTCAGTGGTTGTGGTTTGCAGCTTGGACATGCTTTGCTTTTCTTTCTTTGTTTGTTTATTTAGAGTCCACTAATGAGTGAGTACATCCCCTGCTTATCTTGTTGGGTTTGTAAGACCTCACTCAGGAAGATATTCTCCAAATCCATCCATTTGCCTGCAAATTTTAGGATATCATTTTTTCTTACTGCTGAGTAGTACTCCATTATGTAGATGTACCACATCTTATTAATTCTATATTATTCTTATTTTTCAGTTTCTTATTCTTGATTTTTTTTAACATGAGCATACCTCATTTTCTGTATACACTCACAATAGAAGACAATACAGAGAATCTTTGCCATCCTTTATGCATGTAGCTATACTTTATAAGTTAAATCAAATTCATCTTCAAAGAAATCACATGCTGAATAAATCCTGAAAACCATTCTCTTAGGGGACTGCCTCTATGCTTTTAAGTAGTCTTTTGACTGTTACACTGTTGCATATTGCGAACCTCTCATAACTTGGAAAAAAAAACACTATTCAATATGTTAGAATAGTGTAGGAACTTACATTCTTATTTTTCTTAACCATCTGTTGCTCAACTCTCCTTCATAAGTATGTAAGTATGTATTACATAATATAATATAAGGAAGAAGATACTGGTACTTCTGATAACAAACACTCTGAGAAACATAATGTTGGGAAGAGTTGCAATAATGTCTGAAAATGGCTTTTAACTATAGAAAGAAATGAACAGGAAACAGGTGCTTGTCAGGCCTGGATAGGATTAAGATACAACTTTTCTAAAAAGATGGATGCCCTATGATTCAGATAATTCAAGACTGGCATGGGCTACACAGTCGGTTCAAAGTTAGCCTGAACAATTGCATTGAGATTCCATACCAAGATTTAAAGTAAAATGTAGCCAGGGGTATACTTCAGTGGTAGAGCACTTGTCTCATGCTTGCAAATGCTCGAGATCTACCAAAAAAAAAATTAGATAAAACATGTGACTTGTGGGTGTCTGTAATTCTGTCACTTAGGTGGCTGAGACAGGAGCTACCTAAGTAGCTTTGTGGCCACTATGTAGATACACAGAAACACCCTATCTTAAAAATAATTTTACTATACAAAATAAATAAAGAAGGAAAAAAAATAATTTTACTTTGCTAAATTGTGTACAATTAGGCCTAATACTTGGCCTCCCAATTTTGTTCCTTACTATATTCTTCAATTTAGTTTTCCTTTTTCATAGTGAAAAAAATCTTTAACTCTGGGAGAGTTTAGAATAATTTCAAGTACAATTGCTATATACAAATTGAAAAGAATAAATGATGTATTCAGATTTACAATTTGCTGTATTTTTTTTCACAATGCATCACACAGCATTTCTTTCTCAAAAAATGAGGTCTAAAGGCATTCAACCAAATGTGCTAACAACATCCAGACATAACTACATTGAAAGTTAGATTTGGAATTTAATGACAGAAAACATTTCCAGAGCTGTCCATTTTTCCTGCATAGTAAAATCCAAATTAGACTCCTATTATTTTGTTTCAGTCAGTCCATTCTTTTCTAAATAAAATCTGCAGAAAAGCTCTCTTTTTCTTTGTTCTTTTTTTATTATGAATAAAGTCTTATTTTTTATCCATGTATACCCTTGTTCAAACTCCCTTTCCCCTCCTGCCCCTCCCAGTCACTCTCTCTTCTCCCCAACTCTTTATCTCCTCTCCAGCAAGGGCAGGAGGTCTCAAGGTTCCAAGGCAGCTTAGTTCAGCATCCACTTCAGGCAGATCCACTTTCTCACCCCAACATCAAGATTGGGTCAGGTGTTCCCCTGGAGGGAATGGGCTCCAAGGTGTTTCAGATCCCAAGCTGTTCAGTGATTGTGGTTTGCAGCTTGGGAATGCTTTGCTTTTTGTCTAAAGTCCACTAATGAGTGAGTACATCCCCTACTTATCTTTCTTGGTTTATGATACCTCACTCAGGAGGATATTCTCCCTATCCATCCATTTGCCTGAGAATATTAGGATATCATTTTTCTTACTTGTGTACATGTACCATAGTTTGTTCATCCATTCTTCAATTGATGGGCATCTAGATTGTTTCCAGGTTCTTGCTATTATGAATAATGCTGCTATGAACATAGTTGAGCTAATGCCTTTGGAGTGCGAATGTGCATCTTTAGGGTGTATGCCTAGTAGTGGTATTGCTGGATCCTTGGGGAGATGGATTCCCAGTTTTCTGAGAAACCACCATACTGCATTCCAGAGTGGCTGAACAAGCTTACACTCCCACCAACAATGGAGGAGTGTTCCCCTTGCTCCACAACCTCTCCAGCATAGGCTGTCATCTGTGTCTTTAAGCCAATCTGACAGGTGTAAGGTGGCATCCCAAAGTTGTTTTGATTTGCATTTCTCTGATGGGTAAAAATGTTGAGCACTTTTTTCATGTGATTATTTGGGGCTGTGAGTAGGTCTGAACCTCAGAGCAAGGCCAGAAAGACTGGGCCAGACACCTCTTATTACACTCACCCTCAGCTTCCCTCTACCCTAGCCCATCATCTACTCTTCAGAGAAGATAAGAACCTTCCATGGTGAGTCAACAAAGTTTAGGATATTAGGTTGAGGCAGGAGCCACACCCCCACTTTCTCTCCCATATCAAGGCTGAGTAAGGTAACCCTCTATAGGGAATGGCTTTTTGAAACCTTACAAATTGTTTAAGTACAATAAAGGTGACCTAAATTACTATAAAGTATCCTTAAAGTTAAACCTGATCAATTTGAATCTTCTTCCCTTCTTCTTTTTAAAGGTTGAATTTATAGTATTAGAATTTTGATATCTTCTTATTGGACATGGATGAGTTTCTTACATCTAAAACTGGACAACATCAAATATCTGTATGTATAGATTATAAATGTTCTTTTCTAGTAAATCCCCTAATTCCCTGTGTAGTTGTATTTAAACGTGAAGCCCCTAAAGAAGTAACTAAATTTAAAGAGAGTTTCTAAAAACAGGACTTAGATATGATGTGCTTAATGCACCTATAACAAAATAGTTTTTGTTTACACATTTTCTTTATATATATATATATGTATATATTACTTGGTGTTTTTATATCATGCACCCCATCAAACTCAGAAATCAGACCTCTCAGTATCATGCCCACTCTTATGATCTCCCCATTTACAAAACTGCCCATTCATGTTGTTCATTTGTTTACTGGAGCAGAATTAATCTCACTGTGGCCAGACCCTTAAAGAAAACAAGTCTTTCCTTACCCAACCCTCTGCCAAAAGCCACCAATGCAGAAGTGAGGCATTGTGACACTTAGCTATGTTCTAGCCTTGAGCTCTTGTGTACAATGACATGTCTCTTTTTATATTTTTTTAAAAGTCCACTAATGAGTGACTTTAAAAAATACTGCTTCTCTTTCTGGGATTGTGATACTTCACTCAAGATGATATTCTTCATATCCATCCATTTGCCTGCAAATTTTGAAGTCTTATACTAATTTTGTGCTGATTGACCTATAGTTCAGATATACTGCTAGCTAGCTCTTTCCTCTTAACTCAATCTATTTTCATTAATTTGTTTAACCATGTGGCTTGGTACCTTTTCTCATAATAGCAGAGGTCTTCTTTCCTCTGCATCTGCTGGTGTCTTTCCTGGTGTTTCTCCTGGTGTTCTTGTTAATCTATGCCCTGCTCTTCCTGTTCCCAGAATCTTCTTAGTCTGTTAGCCCCACCTACACTTCCTGTCTGCCTTCTGATCCATCAGCTTATTATTAAACCACTAGGAGGGACAAGGTACTAGAACATAATCCCACTACAGGTAAATGGGAAGAGGGGAGGGAAGGGGAACTGTAGTTGGTATAAAAAAAACTTTTAAATAAAAAAATGTCAAAAAATTTGAATGGGCTATTTATATAACTTCACTATAACATAATTGTCAAAGATCTTAAGTATAGAACTGCTTTTTTAAAAGGCTATTCATATACAACAAATTATTTTCAACAGTACTTTTCAGGCCTCATGTATTTTTTCATTTTTATGTAGTACTATTGTAACATATTAGATTTCTACAGATATGATACTCTTTATTGCTAAGTTTATAATGAATCATATATGTAACAATAGTATGAAGTTACCATAAACTTATTAAATTTTATTATATTTTCATTTTGGTTTACTGAGTTTACATAACTTCAACACTAAGTAGATCATCCTAAGTTATTTACACATAATAATTGTTGTTACTCTTGCATTACTTGTAACTGAAATTAAAAAAAATTTAACTACAAGCAAGGAAAGCAAAATGTGACTGATTTAAAACAATCAGTTTTCTATTTTTCCTGTGTGTATTGTCTACTACACATCAAACTGTCTGAATATGTATTGTTCTTCTTATCTATTTGTTCAGGAAATAACCAGAAGATAAAATTATACTTTTTATATATTAAATTGTTATGTCAAAATTTCACAGACCTTTGGATCTCAATAGATTAATAAAATATTAATTTAATCTGAGAATTCTCTTTTTATAAGTTATTAGTTCTATTACTTTAATTATAACCTTTTCAATTTTGATTCATTCTTTCCATAGGTGAGGATTTGCAGCTTTTTCAGATAAATAAATAATGACAAAATACTATATTAAATTTTATGTATGAAATATTAAATATTAAGATATAAAAATTTCATAAACTGTATATAAGAATCTTTTACATTCATTTTCTCTTAAATAACTTTTTCTTATGCTAGAACAAAACTAACAAATTATTGTAAGTTATATTACCAAGGAACAACTTGGGCCATCTGGCTTTGTAGCAGATGGTAAATATTTAATAAAGGAATGCCCCATACAGTCTCTAGTTATTAAATATAAGTCATTATATTTTTTTAGTTATCCTCCTTGCTTATTCTCAGTGTTAATGTCTAGGTAGTGTGCTGTGACATAGATTAAAGAAATTTAATAATGTTATTTTCATATAAAAGTCAAGAAGATATATTCCAGAACAAAAGATTAATTTTATTAGCTCAACAAAATGTTAAATTAAGAGTGACTTTATTTGGAGCTGGAATATTTTTCATTATGTCAGAGCTTGTTCAGATGGATCTATTAGTTAAAATTAACTTGCTAAATTATAAATTACTTTGTCTACTGTTGGCTTATTAAGAACATGTTGATAAAATAATGAACCAATTTTAGAAAAGCTTTGTAGTTTTCAATAGAACAAATTATCATAAAAAAATTTAAGAATAAAAATATATTATATTATTTAAATATCTGAGGTAGCCAAAGAAACAAGGAGTCAACTCACCCTGAAGTTCTGTCAATACTGAATGGATAAAGGATGTGAAGTCAAAAGTTAGCATGCTCCCAAGTGCCTAGGAACATGAACCATAAGATTTTCCCATGAATTAAAGTTTATTTAGAGGAGGCTGGCTCTGAACTGTTGTTAAAGGCTTAGCATGAATGTATTTTGTGTTTTTATAATTCTTTTGTGTTGTTAAAATGGTTTCATCTTTCCAAGATGTTGAGTACTTTTTCAAGTGCCTTTCAGTCATTTGTAATTCTTCTGCTGAGAATTCTCTTTTTAGTTCTGAACCCCATTTTTTGATTGATATTCAAGGTTTTGGGCTCTGGTTCTTGATTTCTCTACATATTTTAGAGATCAGTCCTCTATCACTTGTAGAGTTGGTAAAAATCTTTTCCCATTCTGTAGGTTGTCTTTTTGTCTTATTGACTATGCCTTGGCTTTACAGAAGCTTCTCAGTTTTAGGAGGTCCCACTTATTGATTGTTGTTCTTAGTGTCTGTGCTACTGGTGTTATATTTAGGAAGTGGTCACCTGTGCCAATTTGTTAGAGGGCATTTCCCACTTTCTTTTCTATCAAGTTCAGTGTGGCTGGATTTATGCTGAGGTCTTTGATCCACTAGAATTTGAGTTTTGTGCAGGGTGGTAGGTTTGGATCTATTTGCATTTTTCTACACACTACCATACAGCTATGCTAACGATAGCTGGTGGTAGCTTATATGTATTACTTTTCTCTGGGCTTTTCTTCTGTGGGATTATTGATTGTTTGTGGTTTCATGGGTACATCTGGGATCTTCAGGTTGGAGTTTTCTCTCTAATTCTTTCTAAAGGGCCAGATTTGTAGATAGGCATTGTTTAAGTCAAGAAAAAAAATGTAATTTCATATAAAGACATGAAAGAAGGAAGTTGCTGCTCTTTCCCTGATTGCTCTCACCTTGCTAGCATGTCCATTCCTTTGTTAGCATTAAAGCTTCTTGCTGGCATGTCCGTTCCTTTGTTAGCATTAAAGCCTGCTCCTTCAGGATTCTGGCATAAACTGAAGCCCATCTGAGACATTCAGCTTCAAGGATTGAATAACTACTGGATTCTTGCACCTTCTGTTCATAGGTAGCCATTGTTGGACTAACTGGACCACAGCCTGTAAGACATTCTAATAAATCCCATTTCTATATGTAGAGAAATTCATCCCATAAGTTCTATCACTCTAGAAAACACTGGCTAAAGCAGGAGGAAACTGTATTTTCAGAAACAAACTGCAAAGACTAAAATTACAGAAGCATAATTTAGTGTAAAATTTAACTCAACAAAATATGGTATATAACCCATAAAGTGCTTGTTTCTTACTTTTCCACATATTAATTATGAACAGAAAGTGGTCGCAAGGTGATTGGTGCATTCTTAGTGGTTAGATAAATTATTTTTAGACTCACCCTGGAAAAAGAATGAAAAGAACCTAGTACCTCCATCATTGATCACAGAATGAGATCCAGGAAAAGAGAAAGGGAAAGCAAAGAACAAACAGCCACAGAGGAAAAGGAAGAGATCTGTAGGAAACCCTCTACACAGAAGCACTCAGAGACTTCAGTGCCTGGGGGAGATTACTGGGGAACAGCAGCTCCTCAGGAGACATGATAAATGAATGGGACTGTGATACCACATGGCTAAGAGTGTTTACTTTTTAAAAAAAATCTAAAAAGTACATATTTATTTTTATTAGTAAATTTTTTATTTAAAAAGTTTTTTCTCATACTCACCACTGCTCCCCTTCCTCCCCATCTCCCCATCCTCCCTCAGCTCCCTGCTTCACATCTTCCCCCATCTATTCCACAGGGAGGGCAAGGAGTCCCGAGGTGAGTCAGTTCAGTCTGGCATATCCAATTGAGGTAGGTCTGAGTCCCTCTCCCCAGTATCAAGGCTGAGAAAGGTGTTCCCCTGTAGAAAATGGGCTCCAAGAAGCCAGTTTACGCACCAGGAATAAACTCTGGTTCTAATGCAAGAGGCTTCACAAACAGCCCAAGTCCTGGAGAGATCAGGAATCCAGGGAAAATACCTAAACATAATAAAAGCAATTTACAGCAAGCTAACAGCCAACATCAAACTCAATGGAGAGAAACTCAAAGCAAACCCACTAAAATTAGGAACAAGACAAGGCTGTCCACTATCTATTCAGATAGTTCTTGAAGGTTTAGCTAGAGCAATAAGGCAACAAAAGGAGATCAAGGGCATACAAATAGGAAAGAGTGCTTACTTTTAAGAAGTGATGTAGCAAATAGTTTGAGAGCCAGGTTTCGACATGTGGACCTTCAGGAATATTAAAGTTCTGGAATACAGCAGAAGATATCCAAAAGTAGGAGAAAAACTTTGAAGTCACATAATTCATTATAAGAAGGGAGGTAGACAGATTTGTTATGGCTGGTGGGTAGGGGAGAGAAAAAGGAGGGGGAGGTGATAGAGATAGAAAGAGGACAGTTTTTATACATAGAGATAGATGACATAGATTATAGAGATTTGTAGATAGGTAGATGTAGATGGGAAGGTTAGATCACATAGATAGATGTGCATGTGGAAGAGAAAAGAAGGATATCACTAGTTTTGTGTTATTTTTACACTTCTTTGCTGTGGAGTATATGTATATGGACATGTTTGCATGTGTATATATATATGTGTGTATGTGAATATGTATGTATGTGATTGTACATGCATGTGTGTACATTCATGTACAGGCCAGAGCTTGATATGGGGTAACTTTCTCAGTCATTTTCCATTTTATTTATTGATCCAGGATCTCTTACTGAACCTTTAGCTCACTAATTGCTAGCCTGACTTGCCAACGAGCTCCAGGGATATCTGTGTTCCAGTGCTGGAATTGCAGACACATGCTACCATGCCTGGCACTTTGCATGGATACTGAGGATCTCAATTCAGTTTCTTCAAGTTTGTGTGACAAACACTTTATCCACTGAGCCCATCTTCCTAACTTCACATTTTCATCTTATTGTTAAACCTTGTATCTCAAACTTTGAGCAGTACATTTAGAGGTAGTTGATGTCCAAAGCTTACTTTGTCATCTCCATGTGAAAGAAGCAGTTGTACAGCAAGTATTACCATCAATGGCAGGTCCCAAACTCAGGACTTTACAGACACACTGCTTATGTGTCCTCTGTCAGAGGAAGGAGACCAAAGAGAAAAGAGGGTGGGACCACTAGGGATATTTAAGTTTTCTGTTTCGTAGAGAAAAGAAAGCAGAGACAGCTCACAGAAATAATTTCAAGTTCTCAAGAAGAAATACATTTTGAACAAATCAGAGAGTTTTTGAAAAACATCATAAAAGTGGTGTTTTGGTGATTAAGCACTGAAAGCAGGAAGACAAGAGAAAGCTCAGTCACGGTAGTTATCCAAGAGACCCTATTCCCCTGTCCTGTCTTTACCATTTGTTTGTGATTAAAGTTATCTTTCAAAAAGAGGTAATTTCACCAAGCAAAAGTAAAAGATAAACTAGAAGCATCTTCTGTACATGAACACAATGTGTACTGATAAAAATCAAGGTAATTAACATTTCAGTCTCCTTGTTCACTGTATCTTGAAACCTTTTCCCTCTTCTCTCCCAGTTAATCATCCCTGGAGCATTGTGTCAGCCTATTGTTCAGCAAAATGCTAGACTAGTTGGTGTTCAGTCTAACTGGTGTGTACTGGGTGTGCTGTATGAATGTGTGCATGTTGCAGGTAGATATGGAGGACATTGATTGATGTCAGCTGTCTTCCTTAGTCATTTGCCACATTGTAATTTTTCAAAAATGTCATTAGTACTGGTAGGGTGTGTGTGTGTGTGTGTACAGCTATCTCAATGCCATGATGCACTGTAGTATATTTAATGTAGTACAATATAGACACTATAGCATATGGAGAACAAATATTTAACTGTGTTAACCTATGGAGGAAACATTTCACATTTAAAATACAAGTATCTTTTTTGTTGTGATCTTATTATCTATTCGTTATTTTCAATTTCTTTTTTATTTCTTATTTGACACATTGTTGTACACATTTATAGGATACAATGTGATTATTTGATACATACCCAAAATGGGTAATGATTGGCAATTAACATTTCTACCTCTACAAACATTTATTATTTTAATTTCAAACTAAATGTGTACATGTAATTTTGTTTAGTTTGTTAAGTCATTATTGTTCTTTTTTCCATTTTCATGTGTGTTACAGTATGTAAGAATCTATGCATATGTGTTTATCTGTATGTGAGTAAACATGTATGTGTGTGCATGTGGAACCCCAAGGTTGGTGTGAATTTACTTGATCACTCTTTCACATTGTTCATTAGGGTCTCTTGGTGTGGGATGTCTTTTTATATGTTGTGAACATTATTTGCTAATAAAGGGACTATTTGGGCCTATGGCAGGGCATCTCAGAAGTACATGGGAAATTGGAGCATAGATAAAGAGGAAGGAGGGTGGATTCAGAAGGAGACGTAATTCAGCTGTCCAAGAAGCAAAATGTAAATAGGTAAGCCACAGGCCACCTGGCAGAACATATTAATAGAAGTGAGTTAAGATACAAAAACAACTAGCAATATGCCTAAGCTATAAACCAACCAACATATAATTAATATAAATTTCTATGTGTTTCTTAAGACTACAAGTCTATAAGTCTAGACCATAGGCCAGACAGCCCAAAAACCTCTTATTACAGTCTCTCAAATTAAACCCAAGGATCACTGGTATGGCTAGTTTTACTAACCAACTTGATTTAGAAATCCTGTCTCTACATTCCCAGGATGCAATTACAGGTGGTCTACCATATCTACTTGGCATTCACACAGATTCTGGGGATGTTAACATACCCTTCATGTTTACAAATCCAGAGCTCTAACCCTTGAGCCATTTCCCTAGCCCTACTAAGTATGTTTTTTTTTTTTAAACAAAACAAAACAGGTTGACAAAAGAGCTCATAAATAACATTTTCAAATTTATCTTTCTTTATTCAAAATAAAAGAACAAGAATAAATGTCAGAATGCACATTTATCATGCACTGAACAAAACAATGAAATGTAAGCCTTTGCCTTTATAGAAGAAAGTATCACAGTAACATGCTAGAAACTGGAAACCTCTATTTAAAATCCATATCCTCTAGGGAGTCAAGAGAATATCCTGGATGTTGTTGACTCATTAGAGACGATGGCCAGTGCCCTAGAAAGTAGCTTGTTTAGAGCGACAAGACAGCATGCCTGTTTTCACTTGGCTTCTCAGACATTTGCTTTCCTTTCCCTTCATAGCATTGAACTTTTTGCATATATTAAGCATTCATTTAAGCTTTTATTATTAGTAATATGACTGCTATAATTTTGTTTAGCAATATTATGGATTTATTTAAGTGGCAAGAAAAGTATTTGTTTTCACTAAAATAGCTCAAGAAACAGTTTTATCGAGACTAGTCATTTGATTTTAGCAGATTAGACATAAGTCTGGGCAAATTGCATCTACATTAATAGTTTTGCAAAGTGCTAGTTTGAATGAATGGTTAGTTCCTGGTGCTAATATTTCTCTTATAAGCAGCTTAAGAGTCAGCTAGGTCATTTTGATCTGAAATGAAACAAATGAAAGCTGTTTCTCTAACTCATAATTTTTAAAGTTCAAGGGCATGACACTGGCATCAGTCCAACTCTAGAAAGGGTCTTTCTTAGCTATATCCTCTATGGAGGATGAGTATAAGAGGGAGAGTCTAAATCTTGAAATAGGAAGCGACACAGACTGAGGTCCTGTGATCATTCTTGTTAGGCATCTCCTCCATGACCTACAGACATCGAACCAACAACCACTGCTTAGAAAACTAAGTTTCCCATACATAAACTTTTGGAAAGCAGACATAAACCATAGTAAAGGCATATCTAAGTTATGATTTAAGAAAAAAAGCTAGAATAAACTAATTTTCATCTTTTCTCTTGTTGGATTATTTCTCAATATCAAAATATACTGAAGTCATAAAAACTGGCTTAGAAAAAATTATTATTTAAAATTCAGTTGATAAATGTATTATCCTGGTTGGGACATTATTGAATTTTCTGCACATGCCATTTGAGCTAATTTAAAGTGATTTTACATAGATTGTGGCTCAAATTGTTTCTGAGTAATGGATTATTTGCTCCAGGTAGCTGTGCTTTTTAAATATTTTTCTTAAATATAATATTATACCTACTAAATAGTATACATATTGATTATAATTGTTAATAAGGATAATATTTTCTTATTCCCATATTTTTATATTTGCTTATTTTGTGTATATATGTTAAGGTTCATACACCATGATGTATATGTATGGAAATCAAAGGATAACTTTTGGGAGTTTATTCTTTCAACCTTAATATGGGTCTCAGAGATTGAATTCAGGTCATCAGACTTGGTGGCAAACACCTTTACCTGTTTAACCAGCTCATCAATTCCTTATTTGCATATTATAAACACATATTGTAGGAAGTCTACTTATAATCCTATAATTTATCTCTAGCCCAAATTCCTGAGAAAGCTGGTGTGTGTGTGTGTGTGTGTGTGTGTGTGTGTGTGTGTGTGTGTGTGTGTGTGTTTTAGTTGGGGATATGTGAAAAATGTAGGCTGATTATTTAAATAATCTATCTCTAGTAGGATCTTAAGTGTGCAAAAATTGTCTTTTTGTGTCCTCATTACAGAAGGCATATTTGGACTGGATGAAATAAATGCATATAATAGCATCTAACAAGAATAATATAAAACACATATTGCTTTTATCTTCATTAAATATATTTTATTAACCACTGACTTTGGCATTTCTTTAATTTTTTTAGTCCAGGACGGCTTACTTTTTTTTTGTAATTACTTCTCATTTCTTGTAATTTCTTCTGTGTCATGTGAAGTCTTAGAGCTTTACTTCAATTTCATGGTCCATTTAATTTCCCCTAAAATGTCACCAACATACCTTTATGTCTTTCAGAATTGAGCCCTTTTCAAGTATGAAAAAATGAATGCATACTCAAAACACATAATACCTTAATAATTGATTAAATAAATCCTAAGTAGTACAGAAACTAATTGCACTTAGGACTTAAAGGTTTTAAGAAAAAAATCTGTTTGGGTATGATCTTTGCTCTCAGTCATTTTGTTTTAAATAACCATTCCACTTGTAGAGGTAAAATATTGAGATTGGTTTTCACATAGTCATTTTGAAAAGTAGGTGAGCCCATGGAAACCACATCCAGTGGAACCAGAGGATTCGGTGGGGAAGCTGACCTGATCCATCTTGCTGAGTGCTGTGTGACACTGTTCCCAGTGAGACAGTAACAAAAGTCTTCTCACTCCAGACAGGGAATTGATGACAGACGGATGTAAATGCACTGCTAAAGTCAAGCTTAGTAGACCAATGAATTTGATTGCAGTTAGTTATAATAGTATGGGTGAAAGGTTGCTTACAGGAGAAAAATGATTTGAAAACAACTGCACCACCAGAAGACCATTCCTCAGGAGAAAAACTGCTAGAAACCCAGAGCTCACTGAACAATCTGAAGGCTGCTCACCAAATTGGTCTGTGTCTCTTCTGGGCAGCTGTGATGATCTGAGAGTGTCTCTTGGACATCCTTACAGCTTGGGGATTCTGAGGTGCATACTTTCTGAGCCTTAAGGAGACTCCTTTAGAATATGTTGAGCTTTGAAGAGCTTCCCTGCAGATGGACTGCATCACCTTGAAGGAAATTTCTATGAAACAGAAACATAGAAAAATGGAACTGGGTCATTGTTCCTCTGGTCCAGATAGCATCAAACTGAGACTGACAGATAAATGGGACAAGCAGGACTTCAGAATGGACACCATATAATGACTAACATCATCTATCTATATAATAAGTGTGACATTTTACCATTGAAATAGAACTAAATCTTCATTGACTACTTATATACATTCAGAACATTTGCTTTCTATAGCAATAAAATCAACTAATTATACTTGAGAATTGGTTTATCTCTGTAGGTATTGATTTCATCTTTTTCCAAAATTTGGTGATGAGAATAGAAATTTTTGTAGAATATTAAATTTTTCATTGTATATGTTTATTATACATAACACTGTGTTACATAAAGGCATCATTATAAAAGAATATATGTTAGAATATTTGTTTCATACCCCTGTATCCTCCCTGCATACCCCTGTATCCTCCCTGTCTCCACTGTTTCCTCTCCCATCATCCTTTTTGGTACTCTATACAGTTTCTCTACTTTCATGCCATGTATTCATACATAATTTTATATAAAATCCAGGCATTATATTTATGTGTGTGTGAGAGAGGGAGAGACACAGAGAGATTGACTTAAGTCACATAAGATTTCCTCCAGTTGCAGAGAATGACAATTCTTAAGTGAGTTCTTTTATAGGTAAAATAGATGTTGTTGCTGCTTCTCTTGCTCTCTCTGTTATGTGTGTTGGGGGTGCACATGTGTGAAAAGACATTAGAGGAGGAAAGAGAAACAGAATGAAGTCAGTGACAGAGCTTCCCTAGTGTTCAGGAAGCCATGGGTTTGGTCCCCAGGGCTGCATACAAAGCACACAAGTGAAAGGAGAAATGACCAAAATCTATGGCTACCTTTGTTAGGTAAGAAGCCTTATTTAATGAAAAGTTCTCCTTCATCTGCTTTGGAACAGCAGTGTTGATTTCTCAGGAAATTTTAAACCATTCACTATAAATTTGAGTTACTATTGAGTAAAATATGTAAGGGCATCTAAGTTCTCATTTGATTTTCCTCTTTGTGTGTGTGTGTGTGTGTGTGTGTGTGTGTGTGTGTGTGTGCATTTTGTGCAAGGGCACATATACATGTACATGGGGAGATCAGAAGTCAATGTTAAGTGTCTTCTTCAATTGCTTTTCTACTTTAAACTGACTGGTCAGAAAAACCTCAGGACCCTCCCATCTTTACTATGTGATCCTCAGAGCTGGGATTGCCACCTGTGCACGTGCCTGGATTTAACATGGGTGCTAGGGATCTAACCGAATTCCTTATGCTTTCCTGGCAAGTGATTTACCCTCAAAGCCATCTCTCTAGCCATCTCCAAAGTTTTTAGTGGTGAATTTACTGAGGAAGTAATGAGAATTGCTGCAAACCCTTAGAAAGCCATTATCAGTCTATCATATTTGGAATGGGCATATTCATGAATATTCTAGTTTGAGTAGCTAGAAAGAGGGTCTTTTAAATACATAAATTGCTGTATTCAGAGAAATTATTACCAAAAATGGGCCTATAACAAAAGGTTTGTATCACTGGGGTGAACATTTTCTCGGCAAAAAAACAGCCAGTCTCAGTCTCTCTCCGTCTCCATTTCCCAATTTCTCATTTATTCTCTCTCATCTTTTTTTTCTGCTCTCTCTTTATATTGGAGAGGGAAGTCAGAGGCTCTTACCCGAATAGTTTGCCATGGCTGTGGGAAAGTACTCGTGATCTTCACGCTCCAAAGGGTCAGCAGAATAAACTGAGAAGCCACAATGCAGCTGCATAAATGTGTCACACATGTAGAGGCAGCTATGAGGTGTCACCTTCTACCAGTCCAACAAGACTCAGAAAGTTTCAGACCTCTTTTCCATGGAGAAAGAGGAGAATGGGGCATATAAATAATTTTTAATGAGACAACAAATTAATGAAAATCCAGTGAGTTTGAAGAAGCTTAAAACTGTCTAGGACAAATTTCCTTGAGCCTCAAAACAGACAATAGCTTATGAGTAAGAAAATTCTCTGCCCCTAAGCTACACTCTCAGGATGTGCCCATTTTCAAAGGCTACATAATAGAAGTGGTCAGCTTCTGAAAACAGATCAGCAGTTATTAGCCTGTAGGTCAAAACCCCTTTAGGGTTGTGAAGTGACTCTTTCACAGGGATTGTATAAGATCATCAGAAAACACAGATATTTACATTAGAACTCATAATAGTAGCAAAATTAGTCTCAAAGCAGCAACCAAAATAGTTTTATGTTAGGGTTCACCACAGCATGAGGAACTATGTTAAGGGTCACAGCATTAGGAAGGCTGAGAACCGCTGTATTGGATGAGTGTAGAAATGCTAACATTTTGGTTGTCTTCAGATGTTCTCCGCTTTGTTTGTTTGTTTGTTTTGTTTTGTTTTGTTTTTAATAGTAGCTCATGACTTTCATCCCAGTACTTACATGGACAGAGGCAGGCAGATATGTTTCAGGCCAGCCTGGTCTACAAAGCAAGTTCCAGGACAGCAAAACAACAACAACAAAAACCAAAACCAACCAACCAACAAAACAAACAAACAAAAGACAAACAAAAACTGGCAGAATTGTATGTGGCAAGCTTGTGCCGAGACTTGAAAATGTCTGTAGCTGAGAAAGCCTCTACCACATGCATGTTCTATTGTATAACTAAAGTTATACAAAATAAATATATTTTACTTATAGTTTATTTATATATTGTATAAATAAACTATTTCTTTTGGGAGAAATCATAGCACTGGACAATAGAATATATTACGCATGTAACTGATCAACATGTGTTTATGTATTTTTGCCAGCTGTCATACCTTTTTCGTTGTTTTTACTTTTTTTTAAATGTCACAGTGAAATTTATTACTTTGTGTTTTTCTTCTTATTTTTTATTGCTTTTTGAAAATCAATATCAAATTTTATATAAAAAGCAAAACATCCAAGATAGCTAAAAAAATATACAGTAATAAAACTTCTCTTTTCTCTAAAATACATGAAACATAAAAAATAAAGTCTAAAGCTTCTCAAGCCAGTTTAGGCTCAGCTACAGATGAAGAAAACATAGTAGGTCACAGCTAATGCCCACAGATGCACTATGGTCACCATAAATACCTGCTAAGCAACCCTTCTTCAGTCAAACCAGAAGAGTGTGTGTGTGTGTGTGTTTTAAATCATTTTACTCACCCATCATCTTTCAATGAAATAAGTATGGTTTTTGCTTAAAGTCCACTAATGAGTGAGTACATCCTCTGCTTTTCCGTCTGGGTTTGTGATACCTTGCTCAGGAAGATATTCTTCAAATCCATCCATTTTAGGATATCATTTTTTCTTACTGCTGAGTAGTACTCCATTGTGTAAATGTACCACAGTTTGTTAATCCATTCCTCAGCTGAGGGGCATCTAGGTTGTTTCCAGGTTCTTGCCATTACAAACAATGCTGCTATGAACATAGTTGAGCTAATGCTTTTGGGGTGTGAATGTGCATCTTTAGGGTATATGCCCAATAGTGGTATTGCTGGATCCTTGGGGAGAGTGATTCCCAGTTTTCTGAGAAACTGCCATACTGCATTCCAGAGTGGCTGAACAAGCTTACACTCCCATCAGCAATGGAGGAGTTTTTCCCTTGCTCCACAACCTCTCCAGCATAGGCTGTCATCTGTGACTTTTATCTTAGCCAAGGTGGTATCTCAAAGTTGTTTTGATTCACATTTCTCTGATGAATAAAGATGTTGAACATTTTTTTCAAGTGCCTTTCAGCCATTCATAATTCTTCTGCGGAGAATTCCCTTTTTAGTTCTGAATCCCATTTTTTAATTGGGTTATTTAGGGTTTTGGGCTCTAGTTTCTTTGTGAATGCTCTTAGAAGATTCACAAAATATCAGTAGTTTTCTATATTTTTTCAATAGATAGTGATATATGGTAGCTGAAGGGGAATGCTATTGTATGAATTTCACTTGGTACTATAATAAAAACCCACAGCCAGATATTGGGGAAAGAGCTGAAATAACAGAAAGACAGAGGAACAAGCTACAGACAATTCTCACCTAGTCAGCTCCTCAGGCCTGTTTTCCCGAATCCTCAGACTGAATACCTTCTGAGTCCTCAGCTGAAAGGGAAAGTAGCTGCAGACCAAGGGAAGCCCTCCTGCCTCCACCAGCCTTATCTTTCTTTCTCTGCCTGGCTATCTCACTTTCTGGTTCAACTTTCCTACTGCTAGGATTAAAGTTGTGTGTCACCACTGCTTAGCTCTATTTGGCCTTGAACTCACAGAGATCCAGATGTATACTTTCCTCTGATTTCTGGAATTAAAAGCATAGGTCACCCCTCTCTGACTTTCATGGCTAAATGTAGTTTGGCTCTATCCTCTGATTTCCAGGCATACTTATTAAATATGTAATATATCATCGTGGGAGCATGACTGTTGGGTGATTTCATATATCATCACAGGGGGATATGATTTCTGGGTGATACCTTGCAACTTGAGTGTCTTATTCAACTAATGAGACAGTATGATGAGGGCCACATGATGACTATTTACCTGAGAGTTTGGTAGTCTCATGAAACCAGATATTAGCCTTTCCTGGTAATGTAATGAAAGTCTAAGATTTCAAGCCCATCTCTGGGAATTCTAAAGGGTCAGGACTAGCACTTGTTCCAAAGAAAGCAAACAAATGTCATGGTGAACAGATCCCCTGGAACTGGAGTTATGAATAGTTGCAAGCTGTCGTGTGGCTTCTGGAAAACAAACCTGAGCCCACTATAACAGCAGCCAGTGCCCTTAACCACTAAGTGATGTGGGATGTCATTGTGTATGCTGTGAATATCATTGGATAATAAAGCAATTGCTTTGACCTAAGGCAAAGCAGCTTAGAAGCAGTCATGAAATCTAAGCATAGATACAGGGAAAGGAGTGCTGATAACGAGAGACCCAATCCAACCACCCAAGAAGCAAGTAGTAATATGTAACAGAGTGTAGGTAAGTTATGAGCCACATGGCAAGACAAATTAATAGAAATGGGTTGAGTAAAGATGCGAGAGCTAGCTAACAATAAGCCTGAGCCATAGGCTGAGCAGCATGTAATGAATATAAACATCTGAGTCATTATTTGGTGCTAAGCAACAGCAGGGCTGTGTGTGGGTCCAAATCTCAGGCTAGGCCAGGCTGTGGGAAGGAGAGATTCATTTGGACTATGAGTCTAGTCTGGACCAGAAATTTCATACAACTAAGCAATAACTAAACCTCAAGCATTAGGTTTAATCAGAGAAAGAGTTGAGGGGGTAGACAAGGGCTTACATAATTAGCAAACTTGATCAAAGTGTGGTCTGGCTGAGCATAATCTCAGCTTTGATGCTTTCCGATGGTCCTGAATTAGCTATAATCTTTCAAAGGGACTACCCAGATCCCACTAAATGATAGCCCTTGCTTGTGGCTGATCTCTTCATGGTATAATCTGCTCATGACCTACAACTATTCTTAGGACCCAATGAGATGGAAAGGTATAGAATAATAACTAAGGCCTTTTAGATGAATTTTCTGGCATCTGGAATAGAACATTCTAAATGCAGACAGCAAGTTACCATAGTTACCCTTATACCTCACATCTTGAAGAGGAATGATGTGTATTCACCAGTATTTACACAATGACTCTTGAGTACAGAGTAGAGCAAGATCTTACTCAAAGAAAACACATTTGGAAATGAAAGCTTAAAATGCCAGGCTTTTAACTTGCTTTTAGTTACATTATACACTTAATGAAGAGCCAGTGCTTTTTAGAAAAAGCATTTTCTCAATATATTTTATAATGTCAAGTTGTTTTTTCTGTGCATGGGAAATTCAGCAAGAGGGCCTTCTAGTAGAAACAGAGAGATCTAGCTGCTTCTAGCAATGACACTTGCATGCACTGAAAATCCTGTTGCTTTTGTATGTTCTTCATTGAAGCATTTCTAATTTTATTTCAACCCAAGGGAAGAATAGCCTTGGTCCCCTACTATTTTTTTGGCTCTCTCCATTCCACTGCTGAGAATTTTGTTTTAGCTGTTTTTCCCTCTGCCTTATACTTATATAAGGAAGTATTTACTTTTTTCTGGCAGTTTGAGAGTACAGTTTATTGCGGTGGATAAATCGTGGTACAAGAGTTTGAGACAGCTAGCCATATTAAAACTATAGTCAGGAAACAGGGAAAGGGGTGAATGGTAGTTCTTGGTTTATTTTTTTTTTTATTTTTATTAAGCTTAAGGCCACAACTTTAAGACCACAACTCTATCTCAACTCAGCCCATAGAATAGTATCACCCACAATTAGGGTGGGTCTTATTACCTCAGCTAACTTAAATTAGAAACCTCCTCACAGACATGCCCAGAGGTTTGTCTCACAGATTCTGTGAAGTTGGCAATGTTTACCATCACATATTTCTTAGCAATGGTGATGGAGGGCTGCTAGAGAGACACTGCTCTAACAGAGATCCCAAGTTCCCAGCCTCCACATCAGGTGGCTCACAACCACTCTGGCTATAGGAGATTAGATGCACTCTTCTGGCTTCTGTAAGCATCGACACACATTTACACCTACATAGCATGCACACACACACACACACACACACACACTATTTAGCTTCAAAAAAAAATGCTAGTAAAAATTCTTACCAGGAACTTTTAGCATGGGAAAAATCTATGAAAGGGCAGACAGTTTCTCAGGTCTTAGAATAAGCACCACTAGTTGGAGGAAATGTAAAACAAAAATAGCAACTGAGAATTATTTACAAAGAATACACACTTTATTGGGAGTTAACTAAAAAAAATATTTCAACGAAAAATCAATATGCAACTATTTCACAGAGCCAATATATTGGGAGAGAGATTGCCAGAAGATGCAAATGCTGGCATGATTGAAACTTTATTATCTCCTCTAGATATTTCTTCTCCCAGCAAATTATTGGCAAGTGGCAAAAGCTATAATGAGGGAACCTCTGGATAGGAAATGAGAGCTCAGTAGACTGTTTCTTCTATCATCTTAGGTTTTCCTGTTCTGTTGCTTTCTTTTTGGTCAATCTAGAAGCTGTATATTTTGTAATTTCTTTCAGATGGTTTTGTTTTATAGTTATACTTCTCAGCAACCTTGCACTTGTCTGATATTCTATACAAATCTTGAATGAGTCTGTCTTTACCCATGAAAACAATGACCTTGAGTTGGTAAATATGAGCCTTCTGAAATCAAATGAGAGTAAGATGGCCCCAGGTATATACTCTTACCTCTGTCACCTTATACAGGAAGATAAAATATTATAAGAAGCAATGAGATTTATGGAGAATAAAATATACCATGTTAGTAAAAATATCAGTTTTATTGTTGTAGCTTATGAGAAAGTCTATGACTCTGTATAAGTCAATATTCTTTCTCTGTAACTTAAGTAAAAGACTGTATGTTTTTTTTAAAAAAAAAAAAAAAGAAAAAGGGAAATAGACATGAGAAAGAAGAGACATACATCTTGTAATGTTTTCATTTTACCTGGGGGGGGCAGGAAAGAAATTTAATGGGAAAGGAAAGGCTGTCTGTAGACAGATGTAATATCTTACAGAAATAAATATGTGGTAGTTATAGTGTTCAGCCTTGCAGAAACCAGCTTCAGAAGTATGCTCAGATTTTTTCTGTAACTTTCCATAAAATATGAAGGTTTTTTCTGTTTTTACCTGTGACAGCTTTCAGTATTGATGATGGGGAAAGTCTTTCTGCATACTGTGAATACCATTGGTTAATAAAGGAACTGTTTTGACCTATGGCAAGGCATCGTAGAAGTAGGCAAGAAATCCAAGCACAGATACAGGGGAAGGGGGGAGGAGTCAGACAGAGACACTGGGAGCTGTCACCTAAGGAAATGAGATTAAAGAAATACAGGTAAGCCAAGAGTCACGTGACAATATACAGATGGGTTAAGTTAAAAGCTAGCAAGTTATGAGCCTGAGCCATAAGCCAAACTATTGTAGGAATTATTTACTGGCAATAAATTATATAAAAAGATTAATATTTATTAAGGATATTATATGAAACACTGATATAAGATTGAAACAGGGCAATTTTTGAAGGGTTCAAATGTCCCAAGAAGCAGCAGCAATGTTCCCTCTGAGAATTCAAGAGCAAACAGGAAGAGGAGGCAGAACACAATCAGTTCTCAAAGTGGGCTGGACCCCAAAGCCAAAGGTCTTGCTCCATCATGCCTGGACCCACTACATATCTCCCTTTTGTGGAAGAAAGTTTTAAACCTAAGTATAAGATTATATACAATAGAAATAATTATGAGGTAATGTCTAGGAGAAGGAAAAAGCAAATAATATAAACAAAGTCAAACTATAACTGATAAAAAACAAAATATATCTTAATGTCTAGAATATTGGTAAGTGGCAATATATAGAGATTACTTTAAAGCTGTTTTTTATTTTCAATAATATGAATCTAATGCTGAAATGCTCTTAGCTAAGATATGAGATGGTAGTAACCACAACTATCTAGTCTTTAATCACATCAAAGACCTGAGAAGAAAAATAAATTACCTGAATAAGCTGAAAGCACAAGTGAGTAACTTTTAAAATTTAGGACAGGACAGTGTCAGTCAGCTGCCTGGACAGTCACCAATAGCTATTTTGCAAAGTTGGAGCTTTTTTTTTTTTGCTACAGGCCTAGGATATCTGACAGATCTCTTTAGAATCGAGGTATTTTGAGAAACTATCTTAGCAGGTCTTAGCTGTCTCTATCTTTTGTGTTGCTTGTCTGGATTGTACAGCATGTTTATTGACAGCGGTTGAAGCAAGGGCAGTTCTTTGCCCAATAGGCTATTTACTGTCAAAGAAGACAAACTTCTTTTTTTGATTTTTTAATTTATTTTAGAATAAAGACACATTTTTTAATCCATGTATTCCCTTGTTCAAACTCCCTTTCCCCTCCGCCCCTCCCAGTCACTCTCTCTTCTCTTCATCTCCTTATCTCCTCCCCAGCAAGGGCAGGAGGTCCCAAGGTCCCAATGTGGCTTAGTTCAGCATCCATTTAGGCAAGTCTGATTTCCTTATCCTAATATCAAGACTGGTTAGGGAATGGGCTCCAAGGTGCCAGTCCTTGGTGCTTCGGATCCCATGCTGTTCAGTGGTTGTGGTATGCACCTTGGGTGTGCTTTGCTTTTTGTTTAAAGTCCACTAATGAGTGAGTGCATCCCCTGCTTATCTTTCTGGGTTTGTGATACCTTACTCAGGAGAATATTCTCAAAATTCATCCATTTGCCTGCAAATTTTAGAGGATTATTTTTTCTTCTGCTGAGTAGTACTCCATTGTGCAGATGTACCACAGTTTGTTAATCCATTCTTCAGTTGAGGGACATGTAGGTTGTTTCCAGGTTCTTGCTATTATAAATAATGCTGCTATGAACATAGTTGAGCTAATGCCTTTGGAGTATGACTGTGCATCATTAGGGTATACACCCAGAAGTGGTATCAGCTGAGGGGCATCTAGGTTGTTTCCAGGTTCTTGCTATTATGAATAATGCTGCTATGAACATAGCTGAGCTAATGTCTTTGGAGTGTGAATGTGTGTCTTTAAGGTATACACCTAGAACTGGTATTGCTGGATCCTTGGGAAGAGTGATTCCCAGTTTTCTGAGAAACTGCCATACTGCATTCCAGAGTGGCTGAACAAACTTACATTCCCATCAACAATGGAGGAGTGTTCCCCTTGCTCTGCAAACTCTCCAGCATAGGCTGTCATTTGGGTCTTTAATCTTAGCCACTCTGACAGGTGTCAGGTCGTATCTCAAAGTTGTTTTGATTTGCATTTCTCTGATGGCTAAAGATGATGAGCACTTTTTCAAGTGCCTTTCAGCCATTTGTAATTCTGCTGAGAATTCCCTTTTTAATTCTGAACCCCATTTTTTAAACTGGGTTTTTAAAGGTTTTAGACTCTAGTTTTTTTAAGTTCTCTATCAATCCTTTGTCACTTGTAAGCACGGTAAAAATCTTTTCCCATTCTGTAGGCTGTCATTTTGTCTTATGGACTGTGTTCTTGGCCTTACAGAAGATTCTTAGTTTCAGGAAGTTCCACTTATTTATTTCTGTTCTTAGTGTCTGCACTACTAGTGTTATATTTAAAAAGTGGTCGCCAGTGCCAATGAGTTGGAAGATATTTCCCAATTTCTTTTCTATCAAGTTTAGTGTAGCTGGGTTTATGTTGAGGTCTTTGATCCACTTGGATTTAAGTTTTGTGCAAGGTGATAGCTTTGGATTTATTTTCATTTTTTATATACTACCATCCAGTTATGCCAACACCATTTGTTGAAGATACTATCTTTTTTCCATTGAATATTTTGGGCTTCTCTGTCAAAAATCAAGTGTTCATAGGTGTGTGGGTTAATGTCTAGGTCTTCAATTCGATTCCATTGATCCACAATTCCGTTTTTATGCCAGTGCCATGCTGTTTTTATTACTGTGGCTCTATTGTATAATTTGAAGTCAGGGATGGTGATGCCTCCTGAGGTTCTTTTGTTGAGCAAAACTGTTTTGGCAGTTCTGGCTTTCCTGTTATTCCAAATAAAATTGAGTTTTGTTCTTTTAAGGTTTGTAAAAAATTTTATTGGGATTTTGATGGGAATTGCATTGAATCTGTAGATTGCTTTTGGTAAGGTTGCCATTTTCATTATGTTGATCCTACCTATCCATGAACGTGGGCGATCTTTCCATTTTCTTATGTCCTTTTCAATTTCTTTCTTCAGAGATTTAAAATTTTTGTCAGACAGATTTGATACTTCTTTGGTTATAGTGACACCAAGGTATTTAATGCTATTTGCAACCCTTTTATCTTCAGTTTATAAGAGTGGCTACTGATTTCTTTGTATCCTGCTACACTGCTGAAAGTGTTTATCTGCTGTAGAAGTTCTCTGGTAGAATTTTGTGGGTCACTTATGTATACAATCATGTCATCTCCAAATAGAAATATTTTGACTTCTTCCTTTCTAATTTGTATCCCTTTAATCTCCTATTGTTTTCTTATTGTTTGAGC
This sequence comes from Sigmodon hispidus, assembly GCA_004025045.1. NCBI lineage: Eukaryota > Metazoa > Chordata > Mammalia > Rodentia > Cricetidae > Sigmodon > Sigmodon hispidus. Next base: position 35,058 of record PVIH01011957.1, read on the forward strand.
TAAAACTTAGAGAACTATGTTGAATAGATAAAAGGAGAGGAGACAGCCTTGTCTAGTTCCTGATTTTAGTGGGATTGCTTTGAGTTTTTCTTCATTTAGTTTGATGTTGGCAGTTGGCTTTTTGTAAATCGCCTTTATTATATTTAGGTATTTTCCCTATATTCCTGCTTTCTCTAGTACTTTTATCATGAAAGCATGTTGAATATTCTTGAAGGCTTTTTTGCATTCTAAAGAAATGATCATGGTTTTTTTTCCTTCAATTTGTTTATATGATGGATGACATTTACGATTTTTCATATTTTGAACCACCCCTGCATTTCTAGGATGAAGCCTACTTGATCGTGGTGGATGATATTTTTTATATGTTGTTATATACAGTGTGCCCGAATTTTGTTGAGAATTTTTGCATCAATGTTCATGAGGGAAATTGGTCTATAATTCTCTTTCTTTGTTGTGTCTTTGAGTGGCTTGAGTATCAGGGTTATTGTGACCTCATGAAAAGAGTTTGGCAATGTTCCTTCAGTTTCTACTGTATGGAACAGTTTGAGGAGTATTAGTGTTAGCTCTTCTTTGAATGTCTGTCAGAACTCTGCACTGAAACCATCTGGGCCTTGGCTTTTTTTATTTGGGAGACTTTTAATGTCAGCTTCAATTTTCTTTGGTGTTATAGAACTGTTTAGGTCTTTAATCTGATCTTGATTTAATTTTGGTAAATGGTACCTGTCCAGAAAGCTGTCCATTTCTTCTAGGTTCTCTATTTTTGTGGAGTATAGATTTTCAAAATATGATCTGATAATTCTCTGTATTTCCTGGGGGTCTTTTGTTGTGTCCCCCTTTTCATTTCTGATTCTGATGATTTGGATACTCTCTCTCTCTGCTTTTTGATTAGTTTGGATAAAGATTTATCTATCTTGTAAACTTTCTCAATGAACCAACTCTTTGATTCACTGATTTTTTTTGTATTATTCTTTTTGTTTCAATTGTGTTAACTTTAGCTCTAAGTTTGATTATTTTCTGCCATCTATTTCTTCTAGGTGAGTTTACTTCTAATTGTTGTAGGGCCCTCAGCTGTGCTGATAGTTTTCTTGTGTGGGATTTCTCTAGTCTTATCATGTAGGCATCTAGTGCTATGAATTTTCCTCTTAAGACTGCTTTTATTGTATCCCATAAGTTTGGGTATGTTGTGGATTCATTTTTGTTGAATTCTAGGAAGTTTTTGATTTTTTTTCTTAATTTCTTCCTTGACCCATAGGTGTTTCAGTTGAGTAATGTATAGTTTCCATGAGTTGGTAGGCTTTCTGTGATTTTTGATGTTGTTGAGCTCTAACTTTAGACCCTGGTGATCTGAAATAGTATAAGGTGTTATAAATATTTTTTGGTACCTGTTGATATTTACTTTATGACCTAGTATGTGGCCAATTTTAGAGACAGTTCCATGTGGTGCTGAGAAATATGTGTATTTGTTTTTGTTTGGGTGGTGTGTTTGGTGTATATCTACTAAGTCCATTTGTGTCATTACTTCTGCTAGATCCCTTATTTCTTTGATGAGTTTCTGTCTGGTTGACCTATCCAAAGGTGAAAGTGGGGTATTGAAGTCTCCCACTATTAGGGTGTCAGGTTTGATATAGGTGTTTCTTTTACATATGTAGGTACCCTTGTGTTGGGGTCATAGATTCAGGACTGAGATTTTATCTTGGTGGATTTTTCCTGAGATGAATAAGTAGGGACCTTCCTGGTCTCTTTTTATTGATTTTAGTTTAAAGTCTATTTTGTTAGATATTAGAATGGCTACACCAGCTTGTTGCTTAGGGCCATTTGATTGGAAAGCCTTTTCCCAACCCTTTACTCTGAGCCTGTGTCTGTCTTTAAAGTTGAGGTGTGTTGTATGCAGCAGAAAGATGATTTCTGTTTTTGTATCCATCATGATAGGGTGTATCTTTTCATAGGTGAATTGAGTCCACTGATATTAAGGAATATTAATGACCAATGATCAATATTTTCCATCATTGTTGGTAGTAGCTTGCATTTCCTTGTTTTTGGGAGGGGGGTTTCCTCTATGGTCTTATCAATTGTGTGGTTACATGGGTGTTTCTGGTTTCCTTAGGTTGGAGCTTTCCCTCTAGGGCTTTTTGCAGGGCAGGGGTTTGTGGTTAGGTATTGTTTAAATCTGGTAATGTTGTAAAATAGCTTGTTTACTTCATCTATGTTGATTGACACTTTTGCTGGTATAGTATTCTAAGTTGGCATCATGCACTTTTTGTGTCTATGTAATATCTGACCAGGACCTTCTTGCTTTCTTTGTTTCCATTGAATAGTCAGGTGTTATTCTGATGGTCTCCCTTTAAATGTGATTTGACCTTTTTCCTTTGCAGCTCTTAGTATTTTTTCTCTATTGTGTAGGTTTAAAGGCTTAATTATTTATGGTGAGCAGTCTTTTTTTGGTGGGTCTATTCTATTTGGTGTTCTGTAAGCTTCCTGTATTTTTATAGGCATTTCCTTTTTTAGATTGGGGAAGTTTTTTCTATGAATTTGTTGAATATATTTTCTGTGCCTTTGAGCTGATATTCTTTTCCTTCTTCAATTCCAATTATTCTCAATTTGGTCTTTTCATGGTGTCTCACATTTCCTGGACATTTTGTGTTATGACTTTTTTGGTTTTGGTGTTTTCTTTAACTGATGTATCTATTACCACCATTGAGTCCTCCACCCCAGAGATTCCCTCTTCCATCTCTTGGATTCTGTTGGCTATGCTTGTATCTGTAGTTCCAGGTCATTTTTTTAGGTTTCTATTTCTAGCTTTGTCACAGTTTGTGCCTTCTTTATTGCTTGTATTTCAGTTTTTAATTCTTGGGAAATTTCTTTCACCTGTTTGTTTTCTTTTTCTTGGTTTCCTTTATTTTCTTTCAGGGCTTTGTTCATCTCTTCTAATTTTCTGTTTGTATTTTCTTCTATTTCTTTAAGGGAGTTTTTTTTATATCTTATTTTAAGGCTTCTATTTGTTTCATAAGGCTGTTTTTAAGGTCATTTTCTTCTTTTCCCTCTTCATTGTTATGTTCAGGTCTTGAAGCTATAGAGCTACTTGATTCTTCTGGTGGTGTCTTGTTGACCTTGTAATGTCATATTGTATGTATTCTTGCACTGCCCATTGTTTCCCCAATTGTCTCTTGGTTAGCTCTTGGTAGCTCCTAGTGACTTGTTGATCTGAGGACCCTTAAGGCTCTTAAGGCTCTTAATTAGCTATGTGCTCAAAGGATTGGCTGTTCTTTTGAGGTCTCAGTATCATGCCAGTCATCACCTCTTGACTTCTCACCTCTCAGCTGTGTGACCAGGGACTTGGCTGTTCCCCCATTGCTATTACACCAGCCATGTACTGGGTAGGCTGTGCTCCATGCTGAAGTCCAGAAGCCATGTCAGGGCTCAGGTTCTGGTGGTGGAACTCATCTTCTGACCTCTGACCTCTCAGCTGTGCTTTTTAGGAGCTCCTCTACTTCCTTGCTGCTATTATGCCAGTCCTTCTTTGTGCAGACTGGGTTTCCCACCAAAGCCAAATTTCTTACCTCTGAGGCATGTGCTCAGGACCAATGGATCCAGCTGTTCCCCTGCTGCTACTTTCCCAGCTGTGTTCTGGGCAGGCAGTTGTCTGAGCTGCAGTAGTGGAGTGGGCATTCAGAGCTCGGGTTCAGAGGCATTAGTCCATGCACTACATTTTCAATTAAATAAAATACAATAAGCTAAAGCAAAAACCATCACATCTAAATTGGACAAAGGGAATCAACAAAAGAAAAAGAGCCCCAAGACCAGGCACAAGAATCAGAAACCAACTCATTCACACACTTATGATTCCCATAAAAATACTAAATTGAAATTTATACTATAGATAAAATATGTGGCACAAATGCAGGTAGGTCCTGTGATTGCTGCTTCAGTCTCTGTGAACTTATATGACCTTTGTTTAGTTGATTTAAAGAGCTTTGTTTTTCTGCTGTCCTCCATGCCTTATGGCTCTTTCTCTTTGGACCTCCTTTTCCACAGGGTTCCCTGAACTCTGAGGGGAGGGATACAACATAGATCATGTGATGAAGATATCCCATTTAGAGTCTTGTGTTTCATGATATCTCTCTCTCTCTCTCTCTCTCTCTCTCTCTCTCTCTCTCTCTCTCTCTCTCCTGCATAATGTCTGACTCTGGGTCTTTGTATTTGTTCTCATTTGCTTCAGGAAGTGGCTTCTCTAATGCTGGCTGAATAAGGCACTGATCTATGAGTATAGCAGAATACCATTAGAAAACATATTATTGTTACTTTGTTTTAAAGTACTAGCATTTGGTTAGAACAGGTCTCTGGGCTGTCTAGTCTCTGATTCTTGGTCACCCAAGCAGTGCTTGGTATAAATTCCATGTCTTGAAGTCAAATCAGATATTGGTTGCTTACTTCCATAAGCTTTGTGCCAGCATTGCTCAAATATAATTTGCAGTCGGGACGGATTATAAACCAAACTGTAGCTGCATTGGTGTTGTAGAAAGTTTTTCCCGGGCCTGTTTTGGCCCAGAGGTTTGTAACTCTGGCACACAGTGGCAGTTTGGAACCTGGTCCGCAGCGGCTTTTGTCCCCCAAAGAAATGAATCACACACTTATATTACTTCATAATTTTTGGCCCATGTCTCAAGCACATTACTAGCTAGCTCTTTCATCTTAAATCAACCCATTTCCTTTAATCTACCCACCACGTGGCTCAGCCCGTGGCTGAGCCAGTACCTCTACATGTCTGTCTTCTTTGGGGGTCGGATGGAGACTGACTAACTCTACCCTTCTCTACCTGCCTGTGCTCTGATCCTCCATCCACTTCTACGGTGCTCTACATAGGCCAAAACAGTCCTTTATTTACAGCATACAAGAGAACATTTCCACCACACATTGGTGTTTAATTTCTTTTTTGGTAGCCTTCAAAATACCTTCCTATATCAAGGACACTAGAATGTAGGAGGGAAAGCTCCATTCATGCACCAGCTCAACCTCTCCATATTCAATGTGTTGTATGGGTGTTGTCTTCAGCAATGAGGCATTGAGGTCAGTTTGTGGAGAACAACCTACTCTCTTACAAACAACCTTGATTGTTGGGGGATTTCCATGTGACCCTACTGGTTAACAACTTAATTGAAAGCAACCCAGTTCCTTAACTAGAAGCTGCATTTGGCTACAAGAAGTGGCCACTTGAGAGTCTCTCTTCCTCATTATTTGGAGATTCTTTTAGAATCACCTTTATATATTTTAGAAAGTTTTCATTGCACTAGGTTGTTGTGGGAATTCTACCATACAGTCTAATGACCAATGGAATGGAGAAGGGTGGCCCAATGGGCATGGTCTTCTCTGTTTATCATTTATATATAGGAGAGATATAAATTCTTTTGGTTAATCTTGTATTTTACCACCTTGGTTAAGGTATTTATCAGCTATAGGAGTTACCTCATAGAATTTTTTGGGGGTAATTTATGTATTCTATCATATCATCTGCAAATAGTGAAAGTTTGGCTTCTTCCTTTCCAATTTGTATCCCCTTGATCTCCTTTTGTTGTCTTATTGTTCTAGTTATAACCTTAAGTATTATATTGAATGGATATGGAGAGAGTGGACAGACTTGTCTTATTCCTGATTTTAGAGGCAGGTCTTTGAGCTGAGAGAAATAGAGTAGAAAAAATAATAACAACATTTTGGCATTCCAACGTGGGGCAAGAATCCACCCAACACTCTGGGTCTTTCATTATTTTTGTTTTGTTTCATTTTTTCATATAAAGATAATAATTCTCTTTTCAAGATTTCTAAAGGATTATGTTGGAATTTTGAGGGAATTGCATTGAATCTTCTTTGCCATGTTAGTTCCACCTATCCATGGGCATGAGAGATCTGTCCATTTTCTGATATCTTCTTTAATTTCTTTCTTCAAAGACTAAAGTTTTTATTATACAAGTCTTACTTGCTTAGTCAGAGTTAACCCAAGATGTTTTATATTATTTGAGGTTGTTGTGAAAGATTTTGTTTCCTTGATACCTTTCTTGGTTTATTTGTATATAAGAGAGATACTGACTTTTTTTCTTAGTTAATTTTGTATCCAGCTACTTTGCTAAACCTGTTTGTCAGTGTTAGGAGTTCTCTGGTGAAATATTTAGGGTCACTTTCATATATTATTATATCATCAGCAAATAAAGATACTTTGACTTCTTCCTTTCCAATCTGTATCCCCATGATCTCCTTTTGTTGTCTTACTGCTCTAACTAAGACTACAAATACTATATTAAATAGGTATGAAAAGAGTGGAAATTCTTCTTTGTCTTGTTTCTGATTAGAGCAATTGCTTTGAGTTTCTTTCCAGGTAAACTTACTGTAAACTGCCTTCATTGTGTTTAGATATGTCCCTTGTATTCCTAATCTCTCCTGTAGCTTTTATCATAAAAGGGTATTGAATTTCAAAGTCTTTTCTTCATCTAATAAAATTTCAATATGCTTTTTGTTTCTTTCAGGACTTTTATATGGTGGATTACATTTATTGACTTTTGTGTATTGAACCATCCTGGCATCTTTGGGATGAAGCCTATTTTATCATGGTGGATAATCTTTTTAATGTGTTCTTGAATTTAGTTTGCAAGTATTGTATTATTTTTGCATTTGCATTCTTTTTTAAAATTTTTTTTTTTTGATTTATTTATTTATTATGCATACAGTTTTACAGAAGAGGGCGCCAGACCTCATCATAGATGGTTGTGAGCCACCATGTGGTTTTGCTGGGAATTGAACTCAGGACCTCTGGAAGAACAGTCAGTGCTCTTAACCTCTGAGCCATCTCTCCAGCCCCTTGCATTTGCATTCTTAAGGGAATTGATCTATAATTCTGTTTCTTGTTGGATCTTTTTTGGGTTTGGGTAAGAGTGAAACTGTAGCATTATAAAATAAATTGCATGTCCTCTTTTTCACCCACAATGGACCTTGTTGGATATCAACATTATACTTGGGAACTTCTATAATTCAGAACTGTAGCCAAATGCACCTTTATTATTTGCCAGCTACCTTTAATATAGTATTTTGTTAGCCAAAATCAGACTAAAATTCCATTAAAAGCATTTTCTTGGTATTGGAGCTCTGGGACTGGAATTCAGGCCCTTATGCTTATACAGCAAGCACTTTACTGACAGAGATATGTCAGAAAGGGCTAGAGACATATCTTGGTCAATAAAGTTTAAGTATCTGGCTTAGATTCTATAGAAAGCATAGCCAACATGTTTACTGTTGTTAAAAGAAACAGAAAAAGTCTTTTAAATCTTTCAAGTCCTCAGCATTTGAGTTTGATGGGGTGTATGATGTCAAATCACCAAATAATAAATAAAAATATATATAATAAATAAATAAACAATTTTCAACCACAAAAAAGAATCCTAAATTGCCAAATGACTTCTTTTTATGCAAGGAGGATAGAGGAGTTACTAGTGATGTGCTTACTCAACTAGTGCTCCTGTCATTGGCACATAGGCAGAAGTTTCTTAGTCCTGTCCAGTCCTGCAATCCTATAGCTACTTAGAAAATAAACACAGAGGCTTAATATTAATTACAAACTGGTTGGTCTATGACTCAGGCTTCTTACTAGCTAGTTCTTACATCTTAAATTAACTTTTTTCTCTTAGTCTGTATATTGCCACATGACCAATGGCTTACAAGTACTTTCAGATCTTGCTTTTTGGGTAGCTTTCTGGCTTCTCCCCTGACTCAAACTTTCTTCTCCTTATATCTCTGCTTGCATTTCCTGCCTGGCTATATCCTGTCTTACCATGTAGGTGTGATATCTAAATTTGGGTCCTCATGCTTGTTTAGCAAGTCTTCTTAATACCGAGCCATCTACCCTAGACAACAATTTACTTCACATGGCTAACTATATGACTTGCTCATAATAGTAGACCAATAAGTATTAGAATATGCCTCAGAGTGAAGTCTGTGTAACTTTGGGACTTTTATGAATAAATGGCAACTTACTAGAGACTCCAATACCAAGAAAATGCTTTTAATGGAATTTTAGTCTGATTTTGGCTATATTAATACTATATTAAAGGTAGCTGGCAAACAATAAAGGTGCATTTGGCTACAGTTCTGAATTATAGAAGTTCCCAAGTATAATGTTGATATCCAACAAGGACCATTGTGGGCCACCATAACAATGTGGAAGGATAGTAAACAAGTAAAGCAGATAGGAGTGATGGACTAAACTCACACTTTTTATCAGAAACCTACTACTATGGTATTTAACACATTCCTACCATAGCAACACCCCATAATGATGTTGCAATGGCAATTGCCTTAGTCAGAGTTTCTATTGCTGTGAAGAGACATCATAACCATGGCAATTCTTCTAAAGGAAAACATTTCATTGAGATTGAGTCCATCATGGCAGGGAGCATGGCGGCATGCAGGCAGATATGGTGCTGGCTACATCTTGATCAGAAAGCAACCAGAAGCAAACTGAGAAACTGAGAAGTATCTTGAGCATATGAAACCTCAAAGCCCACCTCCTCAGTGACATACTTCCTCCAATAAGACCATACCTACTCAACAACTTTGAGACACTACCTTACACCTGTCAGATTGGCTAAGATCAAAAACACAGATGACAGCCTATGCTGGAGAGTATGCGGAGCAAGGGAAACACTTCTCCATTGTTGGTGGGAGTGTAAACTTGTTCAGCCACTCTGGAATGCAGTATGGCGGTTTCTCAAGAAAACTGGGAATCAATCTCCCCAAGGATCCAGCAATCCCATTATTGGGCATATACTCTAAAGATGCACAATCACACTTTAAAAGCATTAGCTCAGCTATGTTCATAGCAGTGTTATTTGTAATATCAAGAACCTGGAAACAACCTAGATGCCCCTCAGCTGAAGAATGGATTAGCAAACTGTGGTACATCTACACAATGGAGTATTATTCAGCAGTTAGAAAAAATGATATCCTAAAATTTGCAGGCAAATGGATGAATTTGGAGAATATGCTCCTGAGTGAGGTATCACAAACTCAGAAGAATAAGCAGGGGATGTACTCACACATTAGTGGACTTTAAGCAAAATTCATACTTATTTCATTGAAAGATTATGGGTGAATAAAGTGATTTAAAACACACACATACATACATACACACACACACACACACACACACACACACACACACAACCCCACTAAGTACCAAAAACTTCTGGTTTGACTGCAGAAGGGTTGCTTACCAGGAATTTGTGGTGGTCATAGTTCATCTGTGGGCATTAGCTGTGACCTACTGTCCATTCTTCATCTGTAGCTGAGCCTAACCTGGCTTGAGGAGCTTTAGATTTTACTTTTTATGTTTTGTGTATTTTAGAGAAAAGAGAAGTGTAGAGAGCTGTGTGCAGCCACGCCTTAAAGATGGTGCTGGCTTCTGCCCTCCACCTTCCTGATGGTGAGTGTTCTCAATGATAAACAACTCCATATTTGGATAAGGCTAAGAATCTGGCTTGCTTCCACATACCTGGGCCTATCGGTAGTGCCCATGTGGTGTACTAGGGTTGGCTGCCCAGAGGCTATTTATGGCTATGAGTGGGTTTTCCCGGTGTCGTCAGAAGAAGATTGTTCAATGTTCCTGAATAAACTGCTGAAAGAAGAGCTTGGTGTTGTGTCTTCCTTGCTGGTCGAGGTGGTTGCGACAAGTGGTAGCCCTTTACGGGGAACCCTCTACTCTCAATGAAGACTCAGAACTTTCTACAGCCAGGGCAGTGCACTGGTAAGTTCCCAGGTAAAGTGGGAATCTGTGATAAAAGGGGGTAAAAATTTTGCTCTTCTCTGTAGACAAAGAGAGAGCAGGACAAAAGGCTCACCAGCAGGTGAATTGAAAGTAAAAGCAAAAGATTACATAAGAGGTTACTGTATTAGTTATGGGTGCTTCTCCATCACACCCAACTTTTTTGGCTCTTAAGGAGCTGTTTCATTAAGGTTTTTCTAGTAGCAGCATTTCCTGAGTCCGCTCTCTTTGCTGGCAGCAGCAGCGGCAGAGATGCGCGGGCTTCTCCACCATATTGAAACGCTGCCAAAAGGGATGGAGTCAGCAATTAAAGTGATACTGACATTTTGAAAGCTCTTTGGGTTAGAAAATGATTAAGAATTCTCAATAAAACAGATTTAGACTCTCAAAACCTCTAAACCGGGTACAATGCATATAAAATATGCATAGGCTTCAGAGAGAGAGAGAGAGAAAAAAGAAAAAAAGAGTGAAGAAAGCCCTTTAAGAAAGAAATAGAAATAAAATTTTTTTAAAAAGGCCACGTAAAGATGGCAAATAAACAGAGAGTCTGGATTATGTTTGTTTTTATTTCTTTTGTTTTTTTTTTTAACATTTAATGAGCTTATTGCAGAAAGACAATTGATTGCTAAGGTTGTTAAGTTAAACAAATACATATACTTTAAAGATATCTTGACTTTGAAATCTGTTTATAAGAATATGTTACTTGGGAAAAGAGTTTCTGCTTTTGTCTCCACAGAAGATCAAAACCTGTGGATTGGTTCTAGGCAAATGTGGTTCCATTTGCCAAGGCCACCTGAAATTCTCTGACTAATAAGAGGCTGTCTTGAGGATCAGTGCTGCAGTGAGGTAGTAGAGAATGGCCAGGCAGCCTTAGAAAGTCCCACCGCCATTTCTGGAACTAATTCGGGCTGTTCTGGTGAAGGCATTACAATGCAGCAATTTTATCTGTCTAAGCAATTGCCCAGTTATCTTTTAGGTAATTGGACAGGAGAATTCAACAATCTGATGGAGCAGCTGAGGGTGGCTATTTTCACGGTGAACTCGACCCAGGTGGAAGGATTCTCCTGGTGGATCTCTGATGCCATGAACTATCTTAAGAAGTGGGTGTGTCTAGGAGCCTTGACGGGCCTCCTGGTGTTGGCCTCTTTGGTGTGCCTGTGGTGCATTTGCCGGATTAAGGCTTCCCAGCATCACAGTGCAGCCATGATTATTCAAGCCTTTATAGCTGTTGAAGCAGGACAGTCCCCTCATGCTTGATTGGCTACTTTAAAGGATTAATTTTTCTAGGCACAGGATGTGAGGCTCAGGCACTGCACTTGGGGCCCGCCGAGACATGGGCCCCAAGAAGAACATGCCTGATTTCATGTGGGTTGATACCTTGCATCCCACCTCTGTGAAAAAGGGTATCAGATGGGTCTGGTACTCATCGAGTGGACAACACCTGAGTGAGGATCAGTAAAATGTCCCTGCTCCACTCTACAGAGATTAGGCCTCTACTCTTGCCTGTTGCTATAATATAAAAAAGGGGGAACTGTAGAGAGCTGCATGCAGATGGCGCTGGCTTCTGCCCTCCACCTTCCTGATGGTGAGTGCTCTCAGTGATAAACAACTCCATATTTGGCTAAGGCTAAGAATCTAGCTTGCTTCTATATACCTGGGCCTATCAGTAGTGCCCACGTGGCGTACTAGGGTTGGCTGCCCAGAGGCTATTTAAAGCTATGAGTGGGTTTTCCCAGGGTCATCAGAAGAAGATTGTTCAATGTTCCTGAATAAACTGCTGAAAGAAGAGCTTGGTGTTGCATCTTCCTTGCTGTTGAGGCGGTCACGACAGAGAAGCTTTATTAAAGTATGGGTTTTTTGTTTGTTTGTTTTTTGTTTTTAGCTATTCTGAATGTCTTACTTTTTATATAAAATTTGATACTGATTTTCAAAAAAAAGAAACCCTGAATTTATGTTAGTGGCAAATATTTTAGTAGCTTCCTACTCACTGATTTAAGATTAAAAGATTAAGTGAGTTAATGATGGTCAGAACACTAAGCAAAGACAAGAACATTGCCACTTAAACACACAATTTATCATAATAAATTAATTAGTTTTTGGATTCTATGTAAGTATATTATCAACGTAAGTATGTATGTATGCATGTATGTATGTGTGTATTGTATGCACATCAATGTGATTAAATCACAAACTTAGGAAAAAAAGGCTGCATCCCCTAATAGTGTCATTCCCTGGTGGTGCTGTACTGTGCCTGTGTCCATACTAGCAGCTATGCTGTCCAAGGGTCCACTGCAGTCCATGCAGGTCTTCGGATGCAAGAAGACAGCCACAGCCATGGCTCACTGCTAACAGGGAAATAGGTTGGCTCATCAAGGTGAACGGATGTCCCCTGGAGATGATCAAAGCCAAGCAAGCTGCTGTACAAGTTACTGGAGCCTGTTCTACTACTAGGCAAGAGTGATTTACTGGTGTGGATATCCGGGTCCATGTGAAGGGTGGTGGTCATGTAGCCCAAATTTATGCTATCCAGCAGTCCATCTCCAAAGCCTTGGTGGCTTATTACCAAAAGTATGTGGATGTGACCTCTAAGAAGGAGATCAAAGATATTCTCATCCAGTATGATCCAACCCTGCTTGTAGCTGATCCTCATTGTGAATCCAAAAAGTTTTGAGATTCTGGTCCCCAGGCTCGATACCAGAAATCCTACTGACAAGCCCACCTCAAGGACCAAGGTTTACCTCTGTAATAAACAACAACAACAACAGCAACAACAACAACAACAACAAAAAGAATAGTGTCATTCACTTATAGGGCCAATTGCATTCAAAATTACACATTCCACTCCCTGGCTCACATAAACTCGGAAAATGCACTTAGTCCAACTTCAGAAGCCTCATAGATGCAAAGTAAATTCCATAACCTGTTTCTTCAATCTTTAACTCCAGAACCATGTGGCCAAGCTGCCAAATTCTACTGCTTACTGAGACTGAAACATGGTTCCCTTCCTCACCAGTTTTCTACTTTTGATGATCAGACAAGACTGCCTCAAACTCAGATTCACCAGCCTCTGGTTTTCCAGTGCTGGGACTAAAGGCATGCAACACCATGCCTGTCTCTAATCATTCTTTTCATTTCTTTTTACACATTGGAAACTTAGCTGGGTGAACTCTTCCCCTGAAGGCACTACTTCTTTTATTCTATTTCTTAATCTGTCCATCTTCTTGAACATGGAATTTAGTTCTACTCCACTTCTGAATACCCCTATTTTAAGTATTTTTTGCATTTTTTATTATTTAAAAGTTTTTATACCCATACCCACAACTGCATCTCCTCCCAGTCCTCCCTCAATCTCCTCCCATCCCATCCCCACATCCATTTCCCCAGGGAGGTCAAGGACTCCCATGGTGAGCCAGTTTGGTCTGGCATATCCAGCTGAAGTAGGATCAAGGATCATATACTATCTCTCCCCTCTCTCTCTTCAGCTGGACTGGGAGCTCCACCTGGTGCTTAGCTTTGGATCTCTGCTTCTGCCTCCATTCATTGCTGGATGAAGATTTATAATGACAATTAGGGTGGTCATTCGTTTGATTATAGAGGAAGTGGTGTTTAGGCACCCTCTCTACCATTGCTTGGAGTCCTAGCAGGGGACATCTTGTGGGTTCTTGGAGGTCTCCTTAGCACCAGATTTCTCTAACCCCTCAATGACGCCTATCAATAAGATATCTTTTTCTTTGTTCTCCCTCTTTGTTGCTCCTCTCACTCAACCATCTCATTCTCTCATGATCTATTCCCACCTCCCCTTGCTTGCTCTCCTGTATCATCTCAATTTACTCAGAAGATCTTCCCTATTTCCCCATCCCAAGGGGATCCATGGATGTCTCTTTTATGTCCCTCTTATTACCTAGCTGCTTGGAGTTTGTGAATTTTAGGCTGGTTATCCTTTGCTGTATGTCTAAAATCCACTTATGAGTGATTACATACCATGTCTGTCTTTCCGGGTCTGTGTTACCTTACTCAAGATGATACTCTCTGGATTCATCTATTTGCCTGCAAATTTCAGAGTACCGTTATTCTACTGCTGAGTAGTACTCCATTATATAAATGTACTACAATTTTTTAATCTATTCTTTAGTTGAGGGGCATCTAGATGTTTCCACAATCTGGCTATTAACAAATAATGCTGCTATGAACATAGTTGAGCTGATACCCTGGAGTAAGAATGTGCATCCTTTGAGTATATGCCCAATGGTGGTATTCGGGATCATTGGGGAGATTGATTTCCAGTTTTCTGAGAAGCTGCCATACTGATTTCTAAAGTGGCTGTACAAGTTTACATTCTCACCAGCAATGGAGGAGTATTTCCCTTGCTCCACATCCCCAATAGGATCAACATAATAAAAATGGCAGTCTTACTAAAAGCAATCTACAGATTCAATGCAATACTCATCAAAATCCCAAAACAATTCTTCACAGACCTTGAAAGAACCCAAATAATAGAACTTTTGGAAGCAACACCATCTCTGACTTCAAGCTACACTATAGAGCTACAGTAATATAAGCAGTTTGGTACTGGCATAAAAACAAACTTTTGGATCTATAGACTTGAATTAAAGACTTCAACATTAATCCATACACCTATGAACACCTGATTATTGACAAAGAGGCCAAAAATATTCAATGGAAAAAAAATAGTATCTTGAACAAATGGTGCTGACATAACTGGATGATGCTATGTAGAATAATGTAAACAGATTTGTGTCTATCACCCTGCACAAAACTTAAGTCCAAATGGATCAAAGACCTCAACATAAACCCAACTACACTGAACTTAATAGAAAAGAAAATGGGAAATACCCTTGAACTCATTGGCACAGGTGATCACTTCCTAAATATAACATCAATAGCACAGACACTAATAACAATTAATAAATGGGACCTCCTGAAACTAAGAAGCTTCTGTGAGGCAAAGGACACTATCAATAGGAGAAAATGACAGCCTAAACAATGTATTTCTTTTCAATCTTTTATTTATTTATCCATTTTATATTGTGGTTGTTGTTGTAGTGAATACAGGTGTATATGTGCCATGCTCTTTGTGTAAAGATTATAGGGAACTTCCCAATATTTGGTTCTTTCCTTCTTGGAGGGGGGATATGTTTCTTACTTTCCCTTCAAATGTGGAGTATTTTACCTGAAATCTATCATTGTAACCATTAAGTTCCTCTGCACAGGTATTAATTAGCCATAAAGGACCTATTACTATGTCTAACATAGATACTTGGATGGGTATTGACCACATTTTCTAAGTCAATTTCTATTTTTAAATGCATATATTTATACAGAGGAAAGCTCACCTGTAGTCTAGTCTGGGAGTAAGCAGATTGATATTTGTTGATCAATCTTTTTACTTCTTTGTGAGTCTGACACAATGCTTCAAAACACAAAACAATTAGATAACATTTTTAATTGTTGATTGAAGTGTTTCATTGCATAGTAACTTACTTTAAGGACATGCACCAGGCAAAAAGTTATTATAGTACAAGAGTATCAGACACTATAACTTTTATTTCCTAAATAAAAGTTTTTGCTTTTTTAATATAACCTTAGTTGTATGTATAACTTTTAATATTCTGATTTAAGTCTTCATTCATTGGAAATCTGCTCCATAATAAAGCAGTTACAGCCATCTACTTATGAACTTTTTTCATGGTTAATCAATATTTTCATAGAAAGCTCTGACTAAGGGATCTGGAGGGAAATACATAACAGAAAATCTATGTAATGAATAGTGCTAATTTTTCTGCCTTTACTTTTCTGAAAATGCTTATGAGCAGAACTCCTAACTTATTTATTGTGTTAGTTGTTGTGATCTGAAATAAACTTAAGTGTTAAGTTGACACTGGGGTTTTCTTTGCTCCTACATTATCATCTTTTTCTGTAATACCATGTATTCATTACATATATGAATGGGTTTAGAAAGAAGTTTCCACATATACATGATAGTATATACTAACCAGATCCAATCCATAGCTTTACACACACACTTTCTCCCTTCCCTATCTCCGTCCCTTTCTCTCTCTCTCTCCCTCCCTCCTTCCCACCCCCTCTTCTTTATTCTCACTCTGGTCTTTCACAATACTCAGACAGCAAGAATGGGCAAAAGCACTACTTCTGGCTGCCCTGGACAGAGATAATGGTGGTATGTTCCTTGTAGAAGCTCACTGGACACTGGCCCACAGGAAGCTTTAGTAACCTTGTCAGCAATATATGAATCTTGCACTTGACTTGTATGCTGTATGAAGTAGATTCAGGATGGTAACATGCAATGGATGCTGTGGTTATAAGCCACTAGATGTTGTCTAATCCTATATGACCCATATGATACCTATCTCTTGCCTCCATATAATATTTTTCCTCCCTTAGAAAGTAGCATCTCATTTGTAACTCAAAGAAGTGGACTAGAATTATGCCTTAGATCCCTTCTAACTCTTTAATGACAGATTCTAATATTCTTGGGTATGTCACTGGGCATTAATTACTATGGTGCTTTATTATCCCAATGATGTAGTTTTCTAAGAATAGCTTTAGTGCTATTAAAGGGGAGGGATGTGTGAAATAAAAACTTTAAAAGAGCAAGCCTGATGGTGGTCAGCATGTCTGTAAACATTTTAATGGTGCTGATATTTAGATTATCTTGTACAAAAATTACTTAGACAATAGTAGCTAACTGAATAAGGCAAGGTTGCCATATCTTTGTTAAGCATTTACAGAGTTATTTGAAAGAAGCCAGTCTTTTGCATATAGACAGATTAACACATGCCAGCATTGATATGAGCAGTGGCAACATGAAGCTGATATATTGCAAATACATTGATCTCCCCTTTGCTTTGTTCCAGGGATTTTCAGGAAACACAAATGCAGACAGTGTGGTGCAATACAGATTCCAGCCTTCCTTCCACACCAGGTTCCTGCGCTTCCTCCCCTTAACCTGGAATCCCAAAGGCAGGATTGGGATGCGGATAGAAATATATGGGTGTTCTTATAGTAAGTGATACTTATTCCTTATGTAAAATAAGCATCTGCATGAAATGCTGTAAAATGTATCAGTTAAAGGTCGCTTACTTTAGCCTTTTTAATTGTTGTATGATAAAACCTGGATATTATAAAAAGACTTTTGTTATCAACTTTTTATGAGAAGATGGTCTTTAATTATTTTTTTATAGTTGAATTTAGAGAGGCTGAGCAGACAGCTCAATGGGAAACATTAGATATATAAGAATTAGGGCCTTAATGCAGAGTCATAGTATCACATATAAAGCCAGATGAGCCAGTGCATGTCTATGAACCTAGTACTGGCGTCAGGGAACAAACACAGGTGGATCTCTGGAGCACATTGACCAGACAGACTAGCCAATGGATTACCTGCATGTTCAGTGCAGAAAATATATCTCAGTAAATGAGGTGGTAGACAATAGCAAAAAAGACACTTGGTGTTGACTAGTATACATGGAGCCACCCACACAAACACATACAAATATATAATACACGCACACACACACACACACACACACACATACACACACACAATAAATTTAGAGGTAGACTTAACCCAAAATTCATTAGATTTACAAAGTTTAATAAAATACTTGTAACATTGTAAGAATTCAATGAGGCTAATTGAATTCTAACCAATAACAGATAACACTGATTTTTTGAGGTTTCCATGTACAGTGTTCAGCACTGGTATTTAGGGATTAATTTCTTGCATGCTTCACTTACAAAATCATGTCAAAGTACCAACTCTTCTCTATCAGTGTCACTGTGAAGCCTTTTAGCTTCATGACACACAATAGCTTCTCTTGATTTTAATTTAATGTGAATTTATATTTTTGTGTCAGCTTCTTTTATCATTTATTAAGTGTAACCAAAATAAAAAGAATATCATGGGCATGAATACAACACAAACATAAAAATCAAGTGGTAAAACTGACACGACTAATTGTCCAGTTGTCATCTGATGATCCCAAATGCAATTATGTTACTTCTTCACATCATCAGTATGTTTCAAAATGTTAAGATGAAACAAAATTTAAAATATACACATGAACATTAATAACTTTATGAATATAAATGCACAGAATTGGTTTCCTACTATGTGATAATATTAGTAAGATGCTTATGCATCTTAATATATTTGAAAACGGTATCGTTTGGGGGAAAAATATGAACCTACCCATAGTCATTCTTGTTCACTATCCTTTTCTGCAAAAGGTCAGCATGTTAAGAGGTATTCTCATCTGCCATTATATGGACCAGCTAAACACACCCAGAAGTATTCCGGTATACCATCTGATGACACATCTGAATGAGCCCAAAGGATTTCTGTTCATAATTTTTGTTGTTGTAATGAGTTTAGCCTTTGATGGCTGAGCCATCTCTCCATCCCTCTATTCATCATTTTTATAAGCAAGTTGAGCATATCTCAAGTTTTCTTCTCCACCATTTTAACTTTTAAATGTTTGTTTCATAACCTGAGCTAAGCTAGGATTGTAAGTACCATCTTTTCTTCTTGAAATATGACTGTAAACTGAGTATAATCAGAAGTGTGCCTACTCTTAAAGTACTTTTCTATATGAGTATGTACCCCAGGGAAATATCCAGGCTTCCTTTGTTTAAAGAGGGAATTCATTTGCAAATAACCCCCATCCATTCCTTACCCAATGTAAGTAATCTTTCTCCATGATTTAATTCATTTTTGGTGGTTTTAATTTTTTATTTGTTTGGTTTTACATCCTGACCATAGTTTACTCAGTCTTTTTTATTTCCAGACATCCCTCCTCCCTCCCTTCTGCCCCCCTCCATCAACTCCTCCATTTCTATTTATAAAAGGGCAAGCCACCCATAGATATCAACTAAACATAGCATATCAAGCTATAGTAATACTAAATAAGCACCTTGCCTTATATAAAGGTTGGGCAAGGCAACTCATTATGAGGAAAGGGGTCCTAAATGCCTGTAAAAGAGTCAGAGACAGCTTCTGCTTCCACTATTAGGAGTCCCACAAGAGGACTAAGCTACACAACTGTCATACATGCAGAGGGCCTAAATAAATCCCATGCAGGCTCCTATAAATCCAGGTTGTAGATGTAACTTAACTAGTAGAGTGTAACATATTTGAGTCTGTGTTCTATCTCCAGTACAAGACAAGCTGGTTATGATAACATGTATGTAATCCCATCATTCACTCTGCATGAGCAAGATCAGAAGATCAGTTTCATTCTCAGCCACATAGTGAGGGTGAATTCAACCTAAGCTACACGAGACCCTACCTCAAAAATAAATAAATAAAAGTAAATATGAAATAGAATAAAATGTTAAAAATAAAATATTAAAACAGAACTACAAAAGAACCAAAGATTAGACTGAGTGGAAATATATTAAGGATATACCAGTTTGTGGGTCCTTGTTACACTATTAACATGTGATCAATCTCATTCTTTGATAATCATTGCTTCCATCTTGTAAGAAGATAATTTTCTGAGGCATATTAATAATCTCCCATCCATAAAGGATCTTATGCCTCTATTTTATTACTAAACCCCTATAAAATCCCATTAAATTTCTAATTCTGCCTGTTTCTACTGTTAATGTTTCTATGGAGTAGTAATTATAATAGTGCTGTTTTACCATAAACTTTTTTCTTTCTCCCACTGGTCATTTTTTTCTCTAACTGTGCCCACTGTTTCAGTAGTGAGCTATGATGTCTGATATTTAGAATTTCTCTTTGATGCTATGAAATTGGTTTGTCTTCCTATTACTTTGAAACAACTTCAGGTTTACTGACTTCAAAGCAGAGCATGCTCTTTGATGGGACTTTTCCTTACTAAGAAGCTATTTCTCCCTTTCCTTGGGTGCAAGGTCGATACCAGAGGGATCAAAGCTATGTGCATAAACTTGAGAAGGGCCAGTGGGCTGTGTGAATCTGTTATGGAATTTATAGGCACTGTTAACTTCTGCAAACACAAGCTATAATGTATATGTAACTACTGGCAAAAAAATCTAAAAATTCAAATAGATCATATATTACCACTGCTGAATAATATTTGACCATCACTAGCCAACTCAAATTTCTTTTTATAGAAATAGCCTCTAAATTGTTCTTTATCATCTTATAATTATTTTTCAAATACATTAATTTTATTTTTAGCAGTATAAACTTAATGGCTTGTTTTAACAAAAAATGATTGTGTGTTTTAATTAGTATTTCCACTGTTCTGTTTTTGCTCAAGAACTTTGCTTAGATTGGGGTTGGCTTGAGATAGCAACCCAAACTGTGACTCCCCACTCACATATAAAACAGGGTGGGCATGACTAGGAGACCCTTCTAACACCACTGTATTCTAGTTTCCAGGTATATTTGTGTACATTATTCATGAGATTCTGTGAAAGTTAGTATTTATTCACATATTATGTTGGCCTCTTATGTTGTTTGCTATCTCACTCAGCTTTCCATTTACATCCACAAGTTTTCAATGGCACTTACACTCTGGCAACACTTCTGAATCCCTCTTCCCTCTTCTCAATTCAGATTCTAGGAGATTCACCCTGAATCACCATCCATTGAGCAAATCTCCTCCCTGGCCTGTGAATACTTAAGAGTCAATGCCTAAAGGAGAACTGCTATTCTTCTATCTTTTCTAAAATATCATTGTATTCTGTTTCACAACTCATTGATGCATGTCAGCTCCTACTTTTAAAATATGTATTGAATCTGCCCATCACTCTGTTTCCAGATGACAGAGTTTAAGATATCCATTAGCCTACAGAAAGCAGCTTCTTACTAAGGAAATACAGAAAATAACAACTCAAGGATGTAAATTGTTTCCACAGTGACTTTTCAGAGTTCATATTTTGCAAAAGGCTGAAAGATGGAGACTTTTTACCTTTGCACTCTTAAACCAAATGCTTATTTATAAAAATGTCATACCATAAGTGCAGTAGAGTCATATTTTAGAATCCCAGTCCTGCTTTCTGTGGTGGAAATGTTCTTTGTATGATGTAAATAAAGGAACTGTTTTGGCCTATTTACAGCACTGTAGAAGTGGGTGGAGAATCAGAGGGCAGGCAGGTAGGAAAGGGTGGAGTTAGTCAGTCTCTATCCGGCCCCTGAAGAAGACAGACATGTAAGAGGTACAAGCCAGCCACAGGCTGAGCCACGTGGTGGGCAGATTAGTAGAAATGGGTTGAATTAAGATGAAAGAGCTAGATAGTAATGGGCATAAGACATGGGCCAAACAGTATGAAGTAATATAAGCATCTGATTCATTTCTTTGGGGGACAAAAGCTGCATGGACCAGGTTCCAAACCTCCGCTGCAAGCCAGGCAGGACCAAACACCCGGGCCCAAACAGCCCAGGGAAAACTTACTACAACAGCTTTCTATGTGAGATTCTCAATATATTGCCTTCTGTGTTTTTGACTTTCACTCAGTACATGCATGGTAAGTGTTTGGTGAGCATTTGCTGCTTGAATGAAAACAGAATAGGACTTGAGTAAGACGACTTCTGTCACAGTTCTTCCTTAACATACAATTGCTATCTGTGATGCAGTTCTCCATCTTATGGAATTAATATTCTATAACCTTTAAATATATCTGCCATTGACTCTTTTCTAATATTCTTTGAGAGAAGTGCGGTGGTATAATAATTGCACCAATAATCTTCAAATATCATCTTTAAACTCTCTCAATGAGGAATGTCTTTCTGTACTCTGTGAATATACTTTATTATCACTTGTTATTAGAAACTATTTTGGCCTAGGGCAAGGCTGCTTAGAGGTAGGCAAGAAATCCAAGCAGAGATAAAAGATGATGAAGGACAGAGTCAAGGAGATGCTGCAGGTAGCCACCCAGAAGTCAAGATGTAATGGGACACAGATAAAACCTTGGAGCCACATGATGGTATATAAATTAATATAAATGAGTTAAGTTGTAAGAGGTAGTTGGTGATAAGCCTGAGCTATAGGCCAAACAGTTTGTAATTAATATAAGCCTCTGAATAACTATTTTATAAATGGCGAGAGAGAGAGAAACAGAGACAGAGAGACAGAGAGTATGCATATGCATGTATATGTCATATAGAGACCCGAGACTAACATCAAAGTCTTCCTCAATCCCTTCTCTACCTTTTTTTTTGAGTCAATATTTCTCACTGAGTCAAGAACTCAGCTAGACTGTGCAGTCAACAAGCCTCAGGGATTCTTTTGTCTGCCTTCCTAGTGTTAGGACTACAGGCATGTGCTGCCACATCTAGCTTTTTACATACAACCTGGGATCTAAACTCACGTATTTAAGCTTGCCTGATTCTTATGTTACTGCACTGAGCCATCTTGTCAGGCTGATATGTTTTTATCTACTCAAAGTCCTTGGTCTTTAGTGATGCACTAAAATGTAAGGAGAGTAGGGTGGTTCAGTAATAGTACAGGTTCAGTAATCAAACCCATGCCCTCAATAACTGATACTAGTAGATGTAGACTAAGTAGATTACCTTTATGTAAAATGAATTCATACCCTCATAATTCAGACCAAGAGTTATTTTTCTTCTTTTATTTGGTGTTATAGGAATTTGTGTATTCTGAAAATTTTAGGAACATTGAATTCATAGTGAAACCATAATAAGTACCTTTCATTTTTTAGTAGCTTTCCCCATTTCTTCATTTATAATTGATTTCATACAAAAACTATTTCCTAATTCTTTTCAGTAAAATATTGTAAGAAATGTATTATAAATAGCATTATCTTAGTCCTTTAATACAAAAATGTACTGTGGTGGGTTATTTATATGTTTGTAATTGATTATGCCCATAATCACTTATCTTTGCACTTAAAAGAGTTTTAAACTTCTAAAAGTATGACTCTTATGAGTAAGGGAAAAAGAGATTCAGTGCTAGATTGTTTCTTATTCTTAGATTTCAAAGCTTGCTCGTTGGGTGGTATAATCTCAGTTGAGAGAGGATATGAAAGTTAATTCCTACTTTGTTAGTTTTTCCTCCATCCCAAACATGGTTTTTGTTTGTTCAATTTCATTTTATCATGTGTTCACTTCACAGAGTTGAGTATATTTTCTGTTAAGTTTGAGGGGTTTTTAACCAATTTTTGCTAGCATACACACAATGAGCTAAGAGCACATGGTTAAATTTTGAGATATAAACATTTTTAATAACAATCAGAAACCCAGTTATTACCCAAAGAATAAGTTCTAAGGTCACTGCTCCAAGACTTCTTCCCTGATAAGACTTTTGTTTTTTTTCTATTCTATTTTGCTTTAAGAATACATTTTAAGAGTATTCTTATCATGTCTTAGAAAATATAACTTGTTGCATAGGAATAGTAATCAGGGTGAGAATAAAACAAATTACACAAAGCAGCAAGTTTAAATGACCCAGGCAAGAAATATTCAGGAATGAAACTTTGTGTTTGTCAACCTAAAAAAATAAAATAAATCCTCTAAATAACACCTTTGAAGACAATGGGAAATGGGGATAATGAGGTTCCTAAGTCATAAAAATCTTTGTTCAGTTGTTTCAGAGTTTCCTTTGGCTTATTTCCATCTCTGAAGATGGAAATCTTCCAAACTGAAGATCATGGTATTTGAATTGACAAGAATTTTGCTTCTTAATCATGCATATCAAATTAACTATATAACAAGGTAAACCCACATTGGGCACCAGATATTATAGAATTATTTATTTGTAATATATTGTATAAAGGATTAATATTTATTGAGATGCGTATATAAATATTCACAATATAAATTGAACTTTAAGACAATTCTTAGAGAGTGGAGCTGTCCCACGCTGGATGGCTGATTCGCTCCCCAAGACCGCAGGAACCAAACAGGAAGGAAGGTCAGTATGCCCTAGGTCTCAGTGGGGTCTGGTCACACCTCATTTAGAATCCTGATACCACAAAAATATTCCTCTAAGCCTCTCCAAATAACACCTGAATCTTAGTACATCTAGTAATTGCTTACTTTACATGTTCAGTGAGATATATTTATTATGTGTTTGATATGCTAATTTCTCAAAAGTATACTAATCCAATATGAGAAAAATCTGATTCCTAAATTTTCACATAAAATAAATGCCCTAATTGATCATATCTGTTTTACATATTTTAGATGAAAAGATAACTATATATTACTACTTTTAAGTGGCATATTGATAAAAATCAGTACAATACATAATACATCATGTTGGTTTGAATCCAGCTCTAAGTAGTTTTACTTTTATTGTATTTTTTGAACATTTTTATTTATTGAACAAATATATTTTCAAAGACAATTACTTCTTTCTCTCCTTTTTAGTTTTGAAAACAATAGTAGACTTTCCTTGGTAAAATTAGTTTCTTTATATGTTCACTGTTAATTTTCAACTGATCCTCACAGATATTCTTTGATATTATTTCCAATATACATTTGGGTTTTTTATGAACTGCAATGTTTTTATCCTTATAGTTAAACTGTAGAACATTGTTCAAAAGAAATGTCAGAATTACATTTCTGTAATTCTGTAATTTTGACAGGCTTTGCAGGAAGACCCAATATAGTGCTATTGAAGTATGTTCTCAGCAAAGCACTGAGTGATCACAGAATCAGAAAATTGTCTACCTTATTGGTTAAAGTTCTTCAGAGAGATATAGTATCTGTGTGTGTGTGTTTGTGTGTGCTATAATATATTATGTCACATATTTTAATGTTTATCATGTTTATATATTGCTGTTCATCAATATCTTTTCTAGAATCTGAAGTAGCTTATTTTGATGGACAAAGTTCTCTGTTCTACAAATTTGATAAAGGAGCCATAAGACCTGTAAAGGATGTTATTTCCTTTAAATTTAAAGCCTTGCAGAATGGTGGAATTATATTCAATGGAGAAGGACAACGTGGGAATCAAATTGTTTTGGAATTAAGCAAAGGAAAGCTTATCTTTTATCTTAGTTCAGGTAAAAAAAAAAGTATCTGTAATTAAACAATCTGTTTAGCTGAAAATACCTCTGTATTTTCTGAAGATACATTTGCTCTTTTCACCTAAGTAAAATAACATTGTAATTTATCATTCAAGCCAAAATGCCTTTGAAAGTTAAAATAAAACAGTTATAATTACTCTGAAATAATGAATACACAGTAGAAATGTCATGGGAAAATATGAGTTTAATAGAATGGCTAATGAAAGTATATAGCATATATTTATTGCCAATATAAGATGTACATAAACCCTCAGATAGTCTTGATAATGAAGTTTCAGTTAAGAATCTGCTTAAAAGGTAAATATGAGTGCCATAAATAATAAAAATAAAACACCGAACTAGAGAGATGGCTCAGTTGTTAAGCATGTGTACTACTCTCTCAGATGTTCCAAGTCTGGTTTCCAGCACCTACATCAAGCAGCTCACAACTACCTATAATTCCAGGGGATCCAACTCCCTCTTCTGGCCCACAAAACACTCATACATATACACACCCCCACACAAATGTAGACACATGCACATGATTAAAATTAAATAAAAATTCATGTAAAAATTTATGTTCAAAGTGAATAGAAAGAAGATCATTGTTTGGGAAGAAAGAGTGAATATAAATTAAAACACTGATTTTTCAAAGGGAACTGTAATTTTTTTAAAAACTAACTTAGTGTTTCGTTTTTCTTTTTTAAGGCAATGGAAACCTGCCCCCTGTTGATGCTAACGTGAACTTCACCCTAGGCAGCCTGCTGGATGACTGGCACTGGCACTCTGTGCTCATTGAGCTCTTCAATGTGCATGTGAACTTCACTTTGGACAAACACATGCATCATGTCCTTATGCACAAGGAATCCAGTTACTTGGATCTTAATTTTGAGGTTATTAGACATGGTATAATTTAACTGGAATTATAATGTAGAAAGATAAATCTTATACAGAAATGCCAATTTGTAGTAATTTAACCTATAGGGAATGATAACATAGTACTAGATATGTCAAGGTAACACTAAACCATGTATTCATTATAACTTATTATTATAGGCTCTCTTCCCCATGAGAGGAGATAATAGGTTATTATGTTAGAATTAAAAAGCTTTTTTTTTTAACAAATGAAGATATTTTGAGGTAGAAACAAATATTAAATCTATTTCTTCAAAATTTTAATATTTCTAAAAATATCAATTCTTGCTTCACTGTAAATAAAATCCTAAGAGTCATTTTTTGTTGGATTTGTCACAAGGAATTTAACATTACCCAGGGCCACTCTAAGGACTTAATTACATGTACATCACTAGATTTAGGACATAATGAGAGAGTCAAGTGCTTATCCATGAACAATCTCTTAGCTTTTTAAATGGTTTAGCTCTTTATGCAATTTTCCCCACTTGTATCTAAATAACACTGCTAAGTAAAATGAATCTTTCCAGTTCTTCACAAGACAGTATTGAAAAGGTCATAAGACTTAAGGAAAGCTATGAAATCTCCCAGGCATGAATGGTTTTGCCATGTAACATCATCAGAACACCCAGTCCTGTAGCATATGATAGTAAAATTGCCTTTACTTATCTACCACGAGAAGGTAGTCTCCAGTACAGTAAGAGGCACTTAATGCACCACAAATCAAATCTTCAAAATTATTGACTAAATCTGAGTGAGCTATTTTAATCTTTAATCACAGCACTTGTGAGGCAAAGGTTGTCATGTCCCTTCAAATTCAAAGCCAGCTTGGTCTACATAGTGGGTTACAGGACATCAAGGTTATATTAAAGAGGCCCTGTCACAAAACAGCAACAAAAATATTGATTAAAAATAACCTGGATATGATTGCTTAAAAAGTGTTATTAGAACATATGTAGTTCTAAAAATAAAACAAAACACCAGAGGTCTAGAGAGATGGCTAAGGGGTTAAAAACATTTGTTGCTCATCCAGAAGACCTGGGTTGGATTCCCAGAACCCACCAGGCAGTCTACAACTATCTGTAACTCTAGTTCCAGGATATCCAATGCCCTCTTCTGGCTTTGGGGAACATTAGATATGTGCTATAGTGCACAAGCATACATGCAAGTGAAATGTCTATACACATAAAAAATTAATTAAAAAACACATTGTCTATGGCTGTTCTAATGCACAGTGGTCTAACTAAGTAGTGTGAAAGTGACCATTAAGTTAAAAGCCTCAAGTATTTCCTTGATGGAAAATGGTAACTTCTTTAAGTTTACATGAAAAAAAAAATCAGAAATGTGCATGTCAAAACAAGTCATGATAATAGGGTACTTTGTGCGAAATAAGTAAACATGAAAATTTACAGTGAGACAAACAGACTTATGGCAATTAGTACAACATCTATTCCTCAGAAATGGTTTAAATAAATCACCACAAAATTATAATGTTATTTATTTTTGTTTTTCTTTCTAAGATCAGCTTTGGAGGAACTCTGGTACATGGAGGACATTCCCTGACATTCCCACATAATTATTTTCATGGATGTTTAGAAAATATTTATTACAATGGAGTAAATATCATTAAATTAGCCAAGAAACATGGACCACAAATCCTAATTAAGGTAAGAGATCTTAAAAGGGAAATGAAGAGAAAATGAATTATTACCAGTTTTTGAACCCAAGAAATGTTTCTTGCTGGGAAGACCACTCAATATGTAGGGTGTTGCTATGTAAGAAAAAAAAAAAAGCAGAGTTAAGTTTCCTTGCACCAAGATAAAAGTTGAGTGTGGTGGCACATGCCTATAATCCTAGCACTGGGGTATAGAAAAAGGTAGATTCTAGGAGCTAGTCAAAATGGCCTAGATGTAGGTTGAGTCACAGATGGTGCCTCAAAAAAAGTAAGGTAGAAAAGTAATTGAAGAATGTTTCTCTTACTCCACATCCTCCTCCAGCATAGGCTGTCATCAGTATTTATGATCTTAGCCATTCTCACAGGTGTAAGACGCTATCTGAGTTGTTTCGATTTGTATTTCCCTGATGACTAAGGATGTTGAGCAATTCTTTAAGTGTCTTTTGGACATTGAAGATTCTTCTGTTGAAAATTGTTTAGGTCTATGCCCATTTTTAAATTAAGTTATTTTGTTTTTTGATTGCTAGTTTCTTGAGTTCTTTATACATTTTACAGATAATTCCTCTGTCAGATGTAGGGTTGGTGATTTTTTTTTTCCATTCTGTAAGCTGTGGTTATGTCTTATTGACCGGGTCTTTTCCCTTAAGAAAGTTTCTCAGTTTCAGGAGATCCCATTTATTAATTGTTGCTCTCAGTGTCTGTTCTACTAGTGTTATATTTAGGAAATGGTCTCCTATGTCAATACATTCAAGAATATTTCCCATTTTCTCTTCTATCAAGTTCAGTGTAACTGGATTTATGTTGAGGTCTTTGATCCACTTAAACTTCAGTTTTGTGCAGGGTGATAAATATGGATCTATTTGCATTCTTCTACATACCACCATCCAGTTATCCAAGCTTCATTTGTTGAAGAAGATTTCTTTTTTCCATTGTATATTTTTTTGCTCTTTGTCAAGAATCAGATGTTCATAGGTATGTAGATTAATGTTGGGGTCTTCAATTCCATTCCATTTATTTATTTATATTTCTGTTCTTATGCCAATACCAAACTGTTTTTATTATTGTAGCTCTACAGACCTTGAAGTCAAGGATGGTGATGCCTCCAGAAGTTCCTTTATTGTACAGAATTGTTTTGGCAATCCTGTTTTTTTTCCCATATAAAGTTGAGTATTGCTCTTGTGAAGTCTATGAAGAATTGTTTTGGGATTTTGATGCCTATTGCATTGAATCTGTAGATTGATTTTGGTAAAATTACCCTTTTTACTATGTTGATTCTATCTATCTAACAGTATAGGAAATTTTTCCATTTTTTGATATCTTCTTCAATTTCTTTCTCCAGTAACTTAAAATTTTGTCATACAGGTTTTTCACTTGTTTGTTTAGTTACCCCAAGATATTTTATATTATTTGTGGATATTGTAAAGAGTGATGTTTCCCTGATTTCTTTTCAGCCCTTTTATTATTTGTGTAGAAAGGCTATTCATTGACTTTTTAGAGTTAACCTTGTGTTCTGCCACATTGCTAAAAGTGTTTATCAGCTGTAGGAGTTCCCTGATAGAATTTTTGGCATCACTTGTAGATATTTGTTAAATATTTAATAAATCCTGAAATATCAGAGGCAGCATACAAAATGTCAAATCCTAGACAGACAACTCAAAAAAAAATCTTAACTCTTAAATACAAAGATAAACAACTAAGAGTCAATCAGACACCTTTAATCCCAACACAGGAAAAGCAGAGTGATGACCTACACCCTTAATCCCATAACTCCAAAGACAAAACTTCTTCTTTTTTATAAATTCAAGGCTACACACCTTTAATCATAACCTAGAGGAGATAAAGTATATAAGAGCTAATAAAAACCCAACAGAGACAAAAGCAAGTAACAAAAACAACAGGCAGAAGTGATCAGGAGCAAGGCTAAAGAAGTTACATATACAACTAAGTAAAAATTGACTGTAGTGCTTCCTTTCTCTGACATTTCAGGATTTATTAAATATCTAACAAGTATGCACAATCACTCATGTATACTATTACATCATCTGCAAATAGTGAAAGTATGACTTCTTTTCTAATTTGTATCCCCTTGATCTCCTTTTGTTGTCTTATTTCTCTAGCTGAAACTTTGAGTACTATATTGAATAGTTATGGAGAGTGTGAACAGCCTTGTCTTGTTCTTAATCTTAGTGAAATGGCTTTGAGTTTTTCTCCATTTAGTTTGATATTGGCTGAGGGCTTGCTGTACTTTGCCTTTATTATGTTTAGATATGTTCTTGTATCTCTGATCCTTCCAAAAGCTTTATCATAAAGGAGTGTTGGATTTTGGCAAAGGCTTTTCCAGCATCTAATGACATGATCATGTGGCATAATATATCATTTGGCCAATGGGTATCCATATCAAGATGCCTCATATAATACTTGGAAAACTTAAAACCATCTTTTATTTTCCAATCCTTGGTGAAAAGAAGAATTCTTAACATCTCTGGACTATCCAAAAGTACTTTTACCAAGGGAAATGGGTTGAGTATAGAAACAAAAAAATAAACACCATTTCTATTAAAAAATGTTATATCCTTTTGAATTTTTGATACATTTATTGATAGTATTATTGATTATAGACAATCCAAGGAACCATAATTGTCTTAACATTTCTTTGGTCCTAAATATCACTGAGGGAAAAAAAGGTGATTTACCAAATAAATTGTGTAGAAAGATATGAGTTTTACATGAAAACAAAGAAAATAAGAATTCTTTCCAAATTGCACAGGAGACTATAAATGTTAGATATAAGGATTCTAGTCTGAGAATTATCCCTTTTGTTTATTAATTATGAAAACAAAAGACAGTTGCTTCAACATTGAAAAAGAAAACATTTTGTAATTTGGCAAAATAAGTTACCAGAATTGGTTTATTCAATAAATGGTCATTCATCCAAGGCTAGAACCTTCTCTTCTTTGTTGTAGCAGACAGTTACTCATCTGAAAAGTGAGACTGGCTTGTCCATAACAATTAAGGCCTAGAAAATGAGAATCAGATCCATGGTAATATGAAGTCAAAGAAAAATAAATGAGCAGATCCTGGATTTGACAAAATGCAATTTATTGGTAGGCATGCTGACAGAATCATGGTTATGGTTAAAGGTAAGACCAAGTGGGTCCTGGAAGTTGAGTCAAAAAAAGAGGAGCTTATATTGGTTAGGATAGCGTGATCTCATCACATTCATCACAGACACACTTCATCAATCTTGATCTTATATCAACAAAACAGGCACATTGTGAATACCAATGCTGGTCTGGACAGCTCTGTATACAGCTTCATGTACTACTCTATTGGCCTTGTATGTATATAGCTTCCTGGGAGTTATTTAGAATTACTCTGGGCTTATCATAAGTGTTATATCTCAAAATGGCTGCAGTCATTTTGAACTTAATTCATACCATCAAGATATTGGCAGCTAATTTAAAGGGACACATTACCCTTCATATTAGCTGCAAATAGTATTAAATACCTTGGAGTAACTATAACCAAAGAAGTAACAGACCTATTTGACAAAAATTTTAAATCATTGAAGAAAGAAATTGAAGAGGATATCAGAAAATGGAAAGCTCTCCCATGTTCCTGGATTGGTAGGATCAACATAGTAAAAATGGCCATTCTCCCA
>PVIH01011958.1:6156-66199 GCA_004025045.1 Sigmodon hispidus
TAACTATATGGACCAGCTGGCCTCAAACTCACAGAGATCTACCTGCCTCTGCTTCCTTAGTGCTGAGATTAAAGGTGTGTGCCACCAAGCTCCGCTCAGTCCTTTCTTTTTGACAGGTTTTTGCAATGTAGACCAAGCTGGCCTTGAATTCAGCTATCCTTCTACCCCTAGTTCTGAGATTATAAGTTTATGTCACTACATCTTGTTTTTAATTACCTTTTCTTTCTTTTTTAATTAAAAAGGTTTTGAGACAGAGTCTTAGAACTTAATCGCCAAGGCTGGCCTCAACTTGAGGCAGTTCTTACAGGAAAGATTATAATCATCATTATGCATAGCAAGTTTTTTAAAGATTTGTTTATTTTTATTTCATGTATTGGGTGTTTTGCCTATTTGTATCTGTGTGCCACATGTGTGCAGTGTCCTTGAAGGCCAGATGAGGGCATCAGATCCCCTAGAACTGTAGTTACAGACAGATGTGAGACATCATGGCAGAGTTGGGAACCCAACCCTGGGCCTCTGCAGTTGCAGTGTTCTCTTTTTTTTTTCCCCCTTCTTTATTTATTTTGTATTTATCAAGAAAAACAGTAAAATGAATTTAAAATGCTGATAAGTTAACAATAACTATGAAGAAGATAAAAATCATAAGCATGACTTATCAAGGGTGATAATGCAAATAAAATTGCTACACATATATTTACTTTGTGTTCAGCTTTCCCTCTGAATTTTTTTTTTCCATCCCTGTATATCCTTATTCAAGGTCCCTTCCCCCTCCCGCCACATCAGGTCATTTTTTCTTCTTCACAACTTCCCATCCCCTCCCTGGCCAGGGAGCAGACAGTCCTATGGTCCCACTGACCCAATAATGCTTAGATCAGTCTCCACTCCTGGCAAATCCAGTTTTGTCCCCCCTCCCTCAAGAGTGAGTCAGGTATTCCTCTAGGTGGAGTGGGATCCCAAGGGTCAGTCCAGGGTGTTTCTGATCCCAAGCTGTTCAGTGGTTGTGGTTTGCCGCTTGGGCATGTTTGGCTTTTTTTCTTGTTTGTTTGTTTAGAGACCACTAATGAGTGAGTACATCCCCTGCTTATCTTTCTGAGATTGTGATACTTCGCTCAGGAGGATATTCTCCAAATCCTTCCATTTGCTTGCGAATTTTAGGATATCATTTTTTCTTACTGCTGAGTAGTATTCCATTGTGTAGATGTACCACAGTTTGTTAATCCATTCTTCAGTTGAGGGACATCTAGGTTGTTTCCAGGTTCTTGCTATTACAAATAATGCTGCTATGAACATAGTTGAGCTAATACCTTTGGAGTATGAATGTGCCTCTTTAGGGTATACAACCAGAAGTGGTATTGCTGGGTCCTTGTGGAGATTGATTCTCAATTTTCTGAGAAACCTCCATATTGCATTCCAAAGTGGCTGAACAAGCTTACAATCCCACCAACAATGGAGGAGTGTTCCCCTTGCTCTGCATCCTCTCCAACATAGGGTGTCATCTGTGCCTTTTATCTTAGCCAATCTAACAGGTGTTAGGTGGTATCTCAAAGTTGTTTTGATTTGCATTTCTCTGATGGCTAAAGATGATGAGCACTTTTTCAGGTGCCTTTCAGCCATTCGTAGTTCCTCTGCTGAGAATTCCCTTTTTAGATCTGAACCCCATTTTTTGATTGGGTTATTCAAGGTTTTGGAGTTGCAGTGTTCTTAACAGCAAGTTCTTGATTTATACTGAGAAACAAAAACTGCTAAAATAGTGAGAATATCAAGAGTCCTCATGAGCACATCAGAAGATGAGGTTTGACTTGAATAAAGTTATAAGGAGATTCAAGTAGGGGATTTAGAAACACTTTTTCCAGCTGGGTATAGTGGCATATGCCTTCAATCCCAACACTGAGGAGGCAGAGGCAGGCTGATCTCTGAGTTTGAAGCTAGCCCATTCTACAAAGCAAATTTTTGGCAGCCAGAGCTACACAGAGAAACAGTCTCTGAAAATCAAAAAGAAAGAAACACACACACACACACACACACACACACACACACACACACACACACACAGAGAGAGAGAGAGAGAGAGAGAGAGAGAATGTTAAAATGCAGACATCCCTGAAGTTGATGGAATGCACAAAACTGGCAGTTTACAAATTGCCAAATTGCCCCCGAGTTAGGTGGTTCTGTGGAGAAAGAAAAAAATGAAGTCTGGCAGCAAAGAGGGTGGTAGGTCAATACCTTATTCATCTTTCAGAAGATAGCTTGTGAGTTGGGCCATGCGGGAAAGGGTATCACAGCTTTCTACTTTCCCTTCCCAACTGAACACTCTGAGCACAGGGACTAACCTGATCCCTTCTTCTAGAAGGCAGCTCCTTTCTTTCCATGCCCCCTCTCCATTTCTTGTTCAGAGAAATGGCTTTTAAAATCATTACTTTTATCTAGCATACTCCAAAATAAAAGCTACTTTTTTAAAACTCTATTTATTTATTTATTTTATTTGCCTTGGTGTTTGCCTGGAACTGGAACTACAGACAGTTGTTAGCTGCCATGTGGGTGCTGGGAATCGAACCCGGGTCCTCTGGAAGAGCAGACGGCGCTCTTAACCGCTGAGCCATCTCTCCAGCCCCAAAAGCTACTTTTTATTCAATAATAATGATGATAATGATTTTTTAAAAGATTTATTTATTATGTATACAACATTCTGCCTCCACTATGCTTGTGTGCCAGAAGAGGGCATCAGATCTCAAGATGGATGGTTGTGAGCAACCATGTGGTTGCTGGGAATTGAACTCCGGACCTCTGGAAGAACAGTGCTCTTAACCAATGGGCCACCTCTCCAGCTCAATGAGAATGATTTTTGAGACAGGGTCTTGCTAAAGCCTGCTGACCTGGAACTGCTATGCAGGGTAGACAGAGATCCACCTGCTTCTATCTATCAAGTGCTGGCATTAAAGATAAGTGTTGGGGCTGGAGAGATGGCTCAGCAGTTGGAAGCACTGACTGCTCTCCAAGAGGACCAGGGTTCAGTTCCCAGCACCCACATGGCAGCTCACAACTGTCTGTAGTTCCAGTTCCCAGTTCCAGGCAAACACCAAGGCAAATAAATAAAAAAAAGTTTTTTTTTTTTTTTTTTTTTTTTTTTTTTTTTTTTTTTTTAAAGTTAAGTGTCACTAAACCTGGCGAGACACACACACACACACACACACACACACACACACACACACTGTGTGTGAATCACTGCTTCTGGAGTGATTCTGATAAGACATTCTCCCTTCCTCCTTCCTCAGGATGACCTTGGCACCTTGCTTACCTGTGCTCTACACCCATGGTGCCATTCCTTATGGATATCTTCATCATTAAGGAGCATTCTCCCTATTGCAATAGTCTGAATAAAACCATCTGGATTACTGGCCAGTAAATCCACCTTGCCTGCTCATTTGCCTTATTCCTTCATCACTTTACATGAGAGATCTGATGATGAAAATTTATCAGAAATCTAGCTTATGGCTGTGCAACATGGATTCATATTACTAAGCCTGTGCTGTATGGTGTACTTAGAAATAGAGGAGCCAGACCTGATAGTTTACCCAGGTCATCCCAGCATTTGAAAGACTGAGGTAGGAGGATCAGGAGTTCAAAGCCTCCTCTTAGGCTACATAATGAGTTCATCTCAAGCCTGCACTAGAGACTCTATCTTAATGAAAAGGAGTTGGGAGAACATAGCTCAGTGCTATAGTATTTGCTTAATATGCATGAAATTCTTCATTTAATTCCCCCACAGTGCAAAAAAAAAAAATTGGGCTGGAGATATAGCTTAATGGCAGAACATTTATCTTGTGCAAGGTCTGTTAATCCACAGAACCACAAGGTGGTGGTGGGGGACCCAAGGCAATGGTTAGCCAAACAAATAAATGTAATAAAAGGTTAAATTTTATTATTTAAGCACAACACAATCTAGTGGATAGAGAAATACAGTTGAAAACCATTAGAACCCTTTCCCTGTATTGATAATAAAGTTAGGGAGCGGGGGAAGTGTGTGGGTCCTGGTATAGGAAATGAGTAAGAATTGCTTCCTGAAACCCATTAACTGCAATCCTTAAAAGGGAAAAGTGCACAATCGGTTAACTGAGTTACTCCATTCCACTGACACGCATTATAACAGACCTGTGTACAGACTGATCTGATCAGGCTGTAAAGGGATTTGAGTACCACATTAGGGAGATTTGATTTTATCCTATGGCTATTGTGGGTCATGAACAGTTTTCCAGTCAAGGTATGACATAAACAGATGAACTGCATTTACATCTATTAAGAACATATAGACACAGATCTGACAATTCTTTGTAGGCATCTGTGGGGCATATTCAGAGCTCAGAGAAGCACACATGCTCCGGCCTAAGGGAATCAAGGAAAGCCTCCAGGACGAAGTAGATAAGAGGAAGCAGTTCCCGAAAGAGTCGGAAGTGAGCAAGCACGTGAGGAAGCTGGGATATGGTGAAATAAAGACTGTGGCAGTTTGGCTATAGTAGAGGGTCAGGGCCAGATGGTCGAGAGCTTCATGTGCCCAGTAGAGCAACTTACACCTCCTTCCTGAAGATGATGGCGAATTGTTAAGGGCTGACCAATAAGAGATGATAAAACCATGATGGTTGTAGGTTGCTGTGGCATCAAAGAAGCTATGGAAAAGGAATGGATGGTGTGTTTTTAGTCCCCTCCCCCCTGCACTTTGGCAAACATTTCATTTCTATAAATGTCATCAGGTGATGTTGGTTGATAGTGTTCTTTGAGTCTTTTATATTTTATAACTAGCTAGCTGTCTCATTTTCATGCATTTACTTAGGTGGTCCTCTTACTCCCTATGTTAGCTTTGAATTCCGCATCTTCCTGCCTCAGTCTCCATAGTGTCGGGATTACCGAACACTCCCCCACATTTTAGGCCAGATCCTTTACCAACGAATTTGTCTATTGCTCCTTTCATCATGTCTTTCTGACAGATAGCTTGGTGGTCAGGTAAATACAAATGGCAGTGACAACAAAACATTTGCTTTGGAGCGTAAAAAAAAATGTTTTAGCGCTTTAAATTTACTACAGAAAGCAGAAACGAAGTAAAAAGTAAAAATCACTATGTAACTAGCAGGCCTGGTGAAACCTAGGACAAAAGCAAAAAAAAAAAAAAAAAAAAAAAAGAATCTGGATTATTCGGCAACGCCCCTTCCCTGGGTTGGCAAGGCAACTGCTACCAGACAGCCAATCGGTGAGATACTCACCTGCGGGGGCGGGGACTCCCCAGGAGCCAATGGGAGGTCGGGCCGATGGTTCTGCAGGCCAATGGGTTGGGCAACGGGGCGGGCTTTTTGATGAAGGGCCGGCGGTGGGAAAGATGGCGGCGGCTGCAAGACCCTCTTGGTGGCAGCGGTTGCGGCTGCGCGCGTGGGTTCGGGACGGAGCCAGGCTATTGCTCCTTCTCCTTTTGTTGGGGTCTGTGCAGGGGCCGTGGCACGTCAGGGCGGGCCAAGCCGTGGAGTACTTGAAACGGGAGCACTCGCTGTCGAA
The DNA here is from genome assembly GCA_004025045.1 of Sigmodon hispidus. NCBI lineage: Eukaryota > Metazoa > Chordata > Mammalia > Rodentia > Cricetidae > Sigmodon > Sigmodon hispidus. The sequence continues at coordinate 11,695 of PVIH01011958.1, forward strand.
GCCCTACCAGGGTGAGGCGCCCGCCCGGGGCGAGGTGGTCGTGCAAGGGAGGGCACGGGGATTGAGGTCAGCGACGCGGGTCGGGGTAGCCCCGGAGATGCTGGCACCAGCGGGAGGGGGCGCCCCCGACGATCCCCGCTGCTTTGATGAGCCACTGGTTTGAAGGACAGGGTCCGCCCCCCACCCTCGTCTCTTTCTGAGCGCTGGAAGTTTCTAGTGGGTCTATGGCAGGGATCTCAGATGTCACCAGTGTCAGGATCGGAGAAAGGAGTTTGGATTTGGACACAAGTATGAGAAGGAGAGAGAACTGAAAATAATGAGGGATGATTGAGGACCGTTAGCGATGAGCCAGTGTCGGGATGGAGAGGCAGCTGCCCTAGAAATAAAGTAGGAGGAAGAACCCGGGGAAGAACTTGGTCGGAGTAGGACAGGAGAGGAAAAAAAGTCTGTTTGCTGTTTAGAACACCTGCTCCCTTCCCAGGCCGCGAGCTCTGATGATGAAAGAAGCTGGTTAGCTTTGCTCTCTTTAGGGATTTCTAGGTCTCTAAGCACAGGTGTCTGCAAAGAAGAGAAATTAGTGCTGATGGCATAGTATGAGTTTGTTTTTCCCACAGAGCTGCGAATAGGGGGGCAGAAAACATGATTCGAACCGCAGAAAAGCTACACACTGTTGCTAAGATGTCATTTCTTTAGCAGGTGTATGAGTACTCCTTAGCGTTGGCCCCTGGTTATACTATGGGTTAGACTGGTTTTCAACCTGGAGATTCTTAGTTTGAGAGACTTGGGAAGAAGCATCAGCTTCACATGAGAGACTGATTTTAAAAGGAGATTATGATTAAACCCACAAGCTTTTGAGGGGTCAATCTCTTTTGGTATAAGTGAGAAAATTCTTGTCCTTTCACGGTGCTAAAGTTCACCCGCACATAGAATGGGAAGAATAGATCTGAATTGTGGTTACTGTGCCATGCACAAATGACAGCTGTGAGATGTGTTGGGTTCACTTGAAGGCCTTAGCTAAGGGAAGCCTGTTGGGATAGCAAGTACCTTCGGCCTCAGTAATTCTGGCAGCTGAGGTAGAAGAAGGATCGATTGAGTCTAAGAATTTGAGATCACCTTGGGAAACATATTAAGATCCCAATTTTTTAAAAAGTTTATTTATTAATACTAAATGATAAAGATAATGGCTGCAATTTCTGTAGGTTCTGTGACGATTTTGTGAACTAACTGATGAAGAGTATGAGCTGATATGTTCCCTCCCATAGGTGTGGGAACGAGCAGTTCTTCGCTGTGGAACCTGATGGGCAATGCCATGGTGATGACCCAGTATATCCGACTCACTCCAGATATGCAAAGTAAACAGGGTGCCTTGTGGAATCGGGTGGTAAGAGGCTTCCTGTGTTAGGACCCTGAATGTCCTAAAAAAGCTCAGAAGTGACTTTGAGTTTACTTCATTTACTATTTTTTTCCCCCAGTATTCCATCTTCTAAAGATAATGAACGTCTTTAGAGGGCTGAAGAGATGGCTCAGTGGTTAACAGCACTGGCTGTTCTTCCAGAGGACCCAGGTTGAATTCCCAGCAACCACAGCTTAAAAGTGTCTGTAACTCCAGTTCCAGGGTATCTGACACCCTCACTCAGACATATATGCAGACAAAACATGTGTACATAAAATAAAAATAAATCATTTAAAAAAGTAATGGTCCTTAGTTCAGAGATAATGGGGAACTTTATAATAAAGAAATCAGATATTTCTCTATTGCCCTGTTGTTAGAGCAAGTAATTCATTTTGCCATTATCCTAACATACCACATTTTAGGGTTTAATAGCTCAAATCTTATTTAATTACTTTTTATAAAATAGAAAACTATTGTTTTGTTGCTGTTACTGCTTTGGTTATTGTTTGCTTCTTACCATGTAACCCAGCTTGTTCTTGAACTTGGTAATAGCCCAGGCTGGCTTCAAATCCGTGATCCTTCTGAGTCAGCCTCTCTGGATATAGTGCTGTGCACCTGGAGTTCTAGTTACTTGGGGGTAAATCAGTTAAGCCCAGAAATTCAATCTCAACCTGGACAACAGCGGGACACTACCACTAAATAAATAAATGTTAATAAGCATTGCAAAATACATTCCAAACTCAATCCTAATAGCCTTCCCTTGTTTCAGTCAAGAGTTTAAGTTGCTGTTTCAGTGCGAAAGTCACTTTGAGCTATTCTAGTCATTCTGTTTGTCCTTTGGACCTTTTCTAGCTACCTTGTCTTCCTTGAGGTATGATGGCAAGAAGTGAGCACCTGACGTGGCTGTACTGTGATTTTGTGCAAGTGTAAGATGATCCTTTTCGTTTTCCCAGGTCCTTTCTAAACATTCACAGCCATGTGACTTTTAGGGATGACTTTGGCATCTATTGTTATTTTCTCCTGGGCTCCTGTAAATGGGGGGGGGGATCTTATACTCCCACGCATGGCTTTTCTCATTAGCTGTAGATGCTGTGAGTAGGTCTTATAAAAGAGGATTTTCCTTTCCCTGTTGATTTTTTTTTTTTTTTCCTCTAACTAAGAGTTCTAAAGGAACAGAGGTCTAAAGCTCTCTGCACAGGCTGGCCCTGTAACCCAGTTGTAGTGCTGAACTCAATATGGGGCATGGCAGAAGATGCAAGAATCAGTTGACTGACTTGGATTTTAAATCCAATTTGGTTACCCAGCTACTATGAGCCCTGGGCAGGTCACTTAGCCTCTCAATTTTCTCTGTCTTCACCTGTTAAACTGACTTCATTATACTGTTGAACTTGCCTGTCTGAGCTGTCAGACAATGGGCCTGATAAGACTTTGTGCAATGTTTGCTACAAGAGGAACAGTAATATATGCTATTATTAGACCTGCTCTCAGTTGCACTGATGGGCTCTCGTAAATTATTTTGTACAAGAATTAAAACCTTAATTTATAAGATTCTCTGATGTCTATATTCTCAACAGGATGAACTAAGGAATTATTTTGAGCTATTTGAGTTGGACATGTAGTTTGTGCAAGTGGTCCTCAGATTTGTCCACTGGAGTCAATGCCTGGATCCCACCTTGGATTTAATTGGAAAGCTTTCTCTCTATAGCCCTGGCTGTCCTGGAATTTAGTCTGTAGACCAGGCTGGCCTTGAACTCAGAGATCTTCCTGCCTCTGCCTCCTAAGTGCTGGAATTAAAGGCATGCACCACCCCTGCTGCCTAGATCACTGGGGTTTTCAAACATGCAGCAAAGTTCCAGAACCACTGTTAAACATCACCTTAAGCAAAAAACTATATAGCATTGTGATACCCATGGCCAAGAATTAGCAGCAGATAGCTCCTGACTCTGGCCCTGCCTTCTTACCGAGGCTATGGTGCTGCTTCTGGCTGCAGGACACCTTTCTGACACTGAAATCTTTCTTGCCCTGAAAGCTAAATGAAGCTGTAGAGAGATAACCCATAATGAAAAGACAGAATAGGGCAGACTATTAAAGATATCAGGGCCCCCTGCTGTGAAAAGGTGTGCAGCCTTCTTACATTTTGATTTTGTATTTCTAATGCTAATTCTTCTGGATGATGTCTGAGAAATTAAAAACAACCAAAAAAAAAAAAAAAAAAAAAAAAAAAAAAAAAAAAAAAAAAAAAAAAAAAAAAAAAAAAAAAAAAAAAAAAAAAACTGGAAATGATCAAGCAATGTGTTGCTCAAGGCCCAGAACAGGCTTTTGGAAAGGCTTTGGCTGAACCTGGCCACACTTAGCAGCCCATCCCTTCTTTCTTCACAGCAGATTTTTAACTCGATGCCTCCTCCCCCAACTGTACTCAATCCTTGTTTCTCCTGAAAACACTGTAACTGTGTTGAACACATAGCCAGCCATTCACCACCTTTACTGTTTTTATAAGGGTTGATATACAATTCCAAAACTGGACAGAAGTCTGACTGACACCCATCTTCTTAGTGTTCCCCCCCCACCCCCGAGAGGCTGTCCCAATGGAAAGGGATGGCTTTTGCCTCTGGCACATTTATGCTTCCTAGCCATGGGCACAAAGGTTTGGGGATTGTAGCTTACTATTTGTTCTCTTGGGAACTCAGGCTTGCCCCTTAGCTTGGCCAGTTGCCAGCTGTAGCTAATTAGAGTTCTTCATAGCATCCGCTAATTACCCCTGGAAACCTCTGTGTAGACTTAGCTTTTCTTACTTTTTTTTCTTTAATGAATGAGGCTTTGACCTTTCTTTGAAGCCCAGCTTTTTAGAGTCTTTCTGTTAGAAAATAATCTTGCAAACACATATTAAGTCAACTCTCTTTACCCAGCTGGCTGAGATGCACTCCTGGGTAGATGTAATATCCTGACAGAATTCCAGCTTTTGTGTACTGTTCTGTCTGCTGGAAGATATAAGGATAATTAGGTGTTTTATTTACCTTTTATGCCAGTACCTTAAGCAGTTGAATGGCTGGGTCTGTTTAGTTTTATGACAGGAGTACTTCCAAAGTCTTCGGTTTCATTTTAACTTTAGCCTTGCTACCCAAACTGCTTTCCAAGTCTCTGGATTGCTGCTGAGGGCCTTATGGGTTTCAAATTTCACGCTCCTCCCTTACGCCTCTGTCTTCCTCATGTTAGCCATGTTTCCTGAAAGACTGGGAACTGCAGGTGCACTTCAAGATCCATGGACAAGGGAAGAAGAATCTGCATGGAGATGGCTTGGCGATCTGGTACACAAAGGACCGAATGCAGCCAGGTATTAGGGACCCTGGGTTGCCCCGCATGGGTGTATCAGGCCTGTTTATTCCTGGCCCTCTTTTTTGAGAAGGGCCCTTCTAGTTTTCTCTCTCCTTTGATGTCTGTAGATGAACATTAACCTATTGAGGATCTAAACTGGGGTTTTGAGTCCTAAGCAGTCTGAACTTGCTCATCCTGCAGTGATTTCTTGCTTGTTTCTTCTGTGATTCCCCGGGAAGCCTAGCCATAGGCTGGCCTAATGCACTGGTTCTCGTGAACACTGGAGGTCCGTGAGCTGCTTTCTTCTGGACATACACACACAACAATCTCAGCACTTGAATTAAGAGAAGAAGTCTCTGTTTTCCTTGCTGTTGTTGGAGTCAGTGCTCCAAGTGGATGGCAGGCTGAACCTGCTCTCTTGCAACAAGAAATAGAACTTGGGAATTCAGTTCTCTCTTGGGGGCATAATCTTCACAGAGTGTTTATGAAGCAGAATTCTGTAGGTAGGAGTGTCTTAGCAACTAGTTTGGATCAAGGAGCTACTAGAGTACCAAACCAGGTTACGGTGGCCTTCCCTCCTTCCCTGCCCTCAGCCACAGACTGCTGCAGGTGTCTGTCTGGTGGGCCTGGTTGTGGGTCATGTCCTTAGCTGGGTGCTTTTTATGTGTATGTGTGCTCATCTTGGGAAATGCTTGGGAGTCATTTGAATATCACCATTTCCTCTGCCATACAAGATATTATCCCTTTGTCAACTCGTGGCTTTATGTCATTGTTCATCATCTCTTCTCTCTCTCTAGGGCCTGTGTTTGGAAACATGGACAAATTTGTGGGGCTGGGAGTGTTTGTAGACACCTATCCCAATGAGGAGAAGCAGCAAGAGGTAATGGCAAGTGTCAGCGCTCAGGGCAGTCACACTGATCTCACAGTTCTTCCCCTCAGGAGCAGTGTCCAGGAGGTGACGGGAGAGACAGTGAGGCCCCATCTGTTGACCTTTCAATGTTAATGTCCTTGGCAGATTTTTTTTTTTTTTTTTTTTTTTTCCTGGAGAGAACTGTTTGTGATCTCAGCAGTCCTTCGGGAATAACGATGCACTTGGTGCTTTCTCTGCATGAGGTAGCCACTGGACTTGAGCACACGTGACTGGTGGTGTCTTGGCTCCTAGATCAGGCAGGGCCAGGGCAAGGGGAAGGATGAGTGCCTGGGCCTTTAACTATTATTGTGTACTCTCTTTGTCCACTTGCTCACTCATTCCAGCATCTTTAGTTTCTTCTGCACGGGTCCTATCACTTATAAGAAAGGGCATAAGTAAAAAGTTGGTGAAACCACAGCATTTGTTTATTTATTATTATTATTTTTTTTAATATTTATTTATTGTGCACACAGTTTACAGAAGAGGGCACCAGATCTCACTACAGATGGTTGTGAGCCACCATGTGGTTTTTCTGGGAATTGAACTCAGGACCTTTGGAAGAACAGTCAGTGCTCTTAACCTCTGAGCCATCTCTCCAGCCCAGCATTTGTTTATAATAATAAGGTCTCACTATGTAGTCCAGGCTGGCCTTGAACTAATCACAATCTTTATCCTCAGCCTTCTGAATCCTGGGTTTATAAATGGGGCCACTACACCTGTCTTAAATCTAACCCAGTGTTAGAACCCACTGTCTAGACATCACAGAGCTTATTAACTATCTCTGAGGGTTCTTTAGTACTTTCTTATACTGGCACAGGACTCTATCTTTTCTCTCCTGTGACATTGCCATTAGATAGTAGAAAAATGACAAGTTGTTACTGGGTGCCCTACAAGAAGGCAGGGTTGGGAATGGAGATGGAGATCACTTATTTTCCGCTAAAGATGTATCAGGAACAGTTTAAAATGTGTACAGTGACACTGCGTATGCCACACCAGGTGTAGCTGTCACTTTATAGGAGCTGGAAAGGAGAGCTGTGTTAGCTGAGGAACCTGCTGTGGGTCAGTTAGAGCCATTTCCCATGTTTCCTCTGGGCCCCTCTTTGTTCCACGGCCTGGGAACTAGCAAGACCAGAATAGTCTCTGTGATCTGCAGTGTGGAGATTGCTGGAGACTGGGCCCTTTGAGAGGACACAATAGACTCATCTAACCATGATGGGGCAGTAGTAGTAGCTACAAAGCCTGTACACTGAGGTCTGCAGGATAAGGAGCCAGTGTTCCAGGATGAGGGAAAGCACTCTGAGAGAGGGCAGGGAGTTTAAGGAAACACAGAGCATCAAATAGAGGCTAAAAAGAAAAGAAGCCAGCAGCCTTGTTGTGTCACACATTTTGGGAGCTGTATTTTTTTTTTTTTTTTTAAAGATTTATTTATTATGTATGCAGTGCTCTGCCTGTATGTATCTTTGCACACCAGAAGAGGGAACCAGATCTCATTTCAGATGGTTGTGAGCCACCATGTGGGTTCTGGGATTTGAACTCAGGACCTCTGGAAGAGCAGCCAGTGCTCTTAACCTCTGAGCCATCTCTCCAGCCCGGGAGCTGTATTCCTGCTCTTCTTTCTCTTCCCTCTTGGGCACATTAGCCACACTGAGGCTGTGTGCTCAAGTGATTGGCTGCTGGGCTGTAGGTCAGTGTCAAAGCAATCACAGCGTAGCTCCTCTTTAATCAACAGACTTAGAGAAGTTGTCTTGTTCAAGGTAGCAGCCATTGTAGGGTCTACCCATTCCGAGGCTTTCCTTCAATTCTGGTGCTTTCTTTCCACCCATTCATAGTCTTCCTGTCTGCTGATTTTTCTCTTGAGAGAAGAGACATTAAGTAATTTCATGTATGTGATTTCTTTGAGCTTCTTTTTCAGTCCAGAGAATGTAGAAAATTATTTTCTTTTCCACGTCTCAGAGGAAAAATCAAATGTGTTTTGTCAGTGGTGTGGTTTACTCTTATGTGCCAGGGCGCCAGGCATTATTCTACATGTATTATTTACTTGTGGCAATTCTTTGTTACAGCTGTATGGGTAAGAAACCAGAGTGCAGGAGAAAGTTTGTAAAGCTTGTTGGTGTCATAGAGCTGACTCCAAAATATCCACTCCCATTATTTTGGCTTCTTAGATATGGCAAGAAAAGCAGAAATGACAAAAGGAAGCACAGGCAAACTGGACCTCATCAAAAGTAGTAACTGGGGGCTGAAGAGATGGCGCAGCAGTTGAGAACACCAGGTCCTCTTGTAAAAGGCCCAAGTTCAGTTCCCAGTACCCACATGGTGGCTCACAACCATCCGTAGCTCCAGTTATGCAGATCTGTGCCTTCTTCCGATCTCTCTTGGCGTGCATACGGTGCACAGACATACAGGCAGGGAAGATACTCAGATGCATAAAATCAATCTATAAGTTTTTTAGATTAATAACTTACGTGCCTCAAAGCACACTGTGAGGAGGAGGGCTGGTACTGGAGCTCAGTAGAGTATTTGCCTCATGTGTACAAGGCCCTGGATTTAGGCCCCAGCACTGAGAGCGCACCTAGAAAGTGAAATCCCCTGTAGAATGGGAGAAAATACATGTAAATCTTACTAAAGACCCATTCCTAGAATATATAGAGAATTATCATATAAATAACTTGTAACTTAAAGATAAACCAATAAAATAATAGGCAAAGGCTCTTAGTAGATGTTTCTCTGAAGATAAATTTCACTGAACATGAAAAGATGTTCTACGTCATTACTTTTCTGAGAAACACAGATGAAGACCTTACAGCTACTAGAATGTAAGTGAAGAGATGTTGAAAGAATGTGATGCCATTTGCAAACCAGGTATACTGCTTATGGACCTGTAAAATGATACAATTGGAAAACAGGCATTTCTTCAGATGTAGGAGATAATTTCTTATCCTGTGAATCTACTTGTGTATGTATAGGCAAGAGAAATAAAGCATCTAAGAAAAAACTTGTACACAGATATTAGCAGTCAAAACAGATACATCTTAGATATTCATCAGCTGAAATACTCTGATAAAATAAGTATTGCTATGAGAAGGTAGAAGAAGAGCTGGGGCCTTCAGGTTGTGTGTGAGGGGGTGGGGGGTGGGGGGTGACTACCAGTGGGCATGGAGTTATGGAGTGAATAAAATGTTCTGAGATTATGATAATCATCACCTTAATTTAGCACATACCAAAACCCACTCTGAGTGGACAAATGGTGTATGGATTATGTCTCAGTGTTGCTGTTGATGTAGAAATGGCTGAAAGACAAGTCCATAGCCTTTTGGCACCTTTTGGTCTGCAGCCTGTCCACTGATGAGCATATTTCCCATGTGACCCCAGACATTGGTGAGCACCTCGGGAAACTTGGTAGCCCTTGGAGCACAAGTGTCTTCATTCAGTTGAAATCAAAGTCTAGCAAAAAAGGCTTCTGGAAGAAGAGCACAGAAGTCAGCTGTTGGCAGCCTGGGCCTCATTCTTTTCTGGCATGTGTGGGCTTCACCCATGGGAGGTAGAAGCAGCTGGCTGGAGAGTGAAATGACCAGTTCTCCAGGCTGCCCTGGCTAAGCTAGCTTGGAAGCTTTGACTAACTGTGTACACATATATATTTATTTGGTTTTCTTCCTTTTAACTGGAAGAAAATTAACACCAATGTCTTAAAGACACAGTCTAAGTTGAGGAAATAGTCAGTGATAGAATTCATGCCCAGAATGGAGGGCCCTGGGCTCAGTCCCCCGTATACTAACAACACAGACATACAAGCACACATGTAAGTACTATACCATGTGTTCTCTTAGTCCTTGTTTTGATAAAGAAACTAATCCCCTAATCCCACTTGGTCTTTTTGCTTTTGGCAAAAGGAATCTTTTTCCTTTTTTCTCTTTCAAGACAAGGTTTCTCTGTATAGCCCTGGCTGTCCTGGAACTCAGTCTGTAAACCAGGCTGGTCTCAAACTCAGAGATCCACCTGCCCCTGCCTCCCTAGTGCTGAGATTAAAGATATTCACCAGCAACATCCACAAGGAATCTTTTTCAAACGTCTTAAGTTTTCTTGTTATAAAACTTAGATGTGACTCTATTTTTTTTTTTTTTTTTTGAGTAGCTCATGATGATGTTTAAGTATATGATTGTCATTTAGGGGACCTGGAAGTACCACTTTTCCCATATTCTTTGTTGGTGAAATTGACAGTGGAGATGAGTGTCACTGAGTTAGTGGGAGGTCAGTGGGGATTTGGGGCTGATGTGGTGAGACTTTGCCTGATTGTTGCCTGCTGTTAGTGGTGTGGGCACTGCTCAGTTACTCCATGTCCCTGCTGTGCTAAGGGTTGCTAAGGAGTGAGTGCCTTAGTGCCTGGTTTGGAAAGGGATAGTGCAGTTAGAAGTGACATCGAGTGCAGCATCTAGTAGAAGAGTCATTTGTTTTGTTAGTACAGAAAATCTAGAGCAGAAAAAAAGGCAAATCTAATACAGACATATCTTTACAAATGAAAATGTTACGTCTTGTAGCAGCTGGCTAAAACCTAACTGTGAAAATCTGGGCACCCAAGAGTATGAATACTAGATTCAGATTAATCTTCATTTTGAGAAAACTTTTAGGTGTTTAGATTGCTAATTCATTAGACAGTTCTAGAATATACTCTTCTGATACTACCCAGGTTGGTACCAAAGCTTCTGGTCCCAGGTTCTCTTTCTGCCTCAACCCCCTCAGTAGCTGGGATTATAGTCATGTACCACTTTGCCCCCAGCCTGTGGCCTTTTGTGTGCCTCTGCACGCTCAGGCTTGCTTACACTTGTGCATTCTGTTTTCTTCAACTAGCTAAGAGTAACTGTTGCATATTGCCTCCTTAACCCTAAATACTTAGGTGGTTTTCCTAAAACAAAACAAAACAAAAACAAGGTGTTGTTCCTCACCCCCAAAACAGTGATCAGTGAGGGAGTTAAAAATGATGAACACGGGGCTGGAGAGATGGCTCAGTGATTAAGACCACTGACTGCTCTTCCAGAGGACCAGGGTTCAATTCCCAGCACCCACATGGCAGCTCACAACTGTCTGTAGTTCCAGTTCCCAGTTCCAGGCAAACACCAAGGCAAATAAAATAAATAAAGTTTAAAAAAAAAAAAAAAGATGAACACATTGCTAGAAATCTTTAGGCCTAACTCAGATTTGCCAAATGACCATTATATCTTTTTTTTTTTTTTTAAAAAAAGCAAAAGAAAAACCCAGATTATATTTTAAGTTTTTCAATTGCTAAAATCTCTCCTTAACAAACAAAAACCACTTATTTGTTTTGTGTGGGAGGTGGGCTGCATACATGGCAGGGTCAGAGATGCTAACTTTGGATCTCTCCTCCACCTTGTGGGTCGTGAGCATCCAGCTCTGGTTGTCAGATGTGGCAGCAAGTGCCCTTCCCCATTGAGCCACCTCACTGCCTCTCCCTTAGTCTGCAATCTGAACCACTCTGCAGTATGTCTTTGTGCTTTAGGGTGCATAAGCATACTGTTTACTTACTTGACTTTTCTTTAAAACAGTTTTTGAATATTTGAAAGTTTTTTTGTTGTTTATTTTTTGTTTATTACACAGGGTCTTACTTTGTATCTTTGCCTGGCCTTGAATTGCAGTAATCCTCCTGCATCTTCCTCCTGAGTATTGGGATTATAGGTACTCCTCTACTTGGCTGAAACTTCTTTTTTTTAAAAAAAAAAAAAAAAAAAAAAAAAAAAAAAAAAAAAACTTCTTTATTTATTTAATTATTTGTCTTGGTGTCTTGCCTGGAACTACAGACAGTTGTGAGCTGCCATGTGGGTGCTGGGAATCGAACCCCGGTCCTCTGGAAGAGCAGACAGTGCTCTTAACCACTGAGCCACCTCTCCAGCCCCGGCTGAAACTTCTTTTAAAAATACTGATGGATAGATTAGTATCGCACTGTGATTGAGTCTTGGGTCTAGAGCTGAATTACTTGGGTTCAGACCTTGAGGGTTTTACTAAATACCGGCCAGTGTTGTCTTGGATGAGAATTCCTGCCTGTGATATTGTGGATCACAGAGCTAGCTCACCCGTTTGTTAACGGTGCTTGTCACTGAGCGAGTTTGACCTCCAGGCCCCACGTGTGAAAGGAAAGAACGAGCTCCCTCAAGTTGTACTCTAACCTCAAGTTGCACACACGACACTCAAGTATTCCCTATCCTTGCAAAATAAGTACATGTTATTTTAAAAATGAGGATACTCGTATTGGCTCATGGGATTGAGAGTTAAGTGAAAGCACATGGATCCATCACTGGACACAGTGCCCTGAAGACTTAGTCCTCAGTAAGAGCTGCTGATCCTCATCCCACTGAATGGATTCATCGGGAACGTTTGGCTGACATCTCGGCAGTAGCTGCTGTGGCCACCTTCCTTGTCTTCCCTTTTCCCACCCGTCTTCACATCCTAGCGTACAGCATCAGGAACACATTGACAGTTTGTAGCAGGATTAGGTTGGCAAGCCATGCCCTCAGAGTACCCCTTGTGCCCGTTGGTGAGCTCGGATGCTGTTATCAGGGGTTTTCCTGTTCAAATTCAGAACAGAGAAATGAATTCCTGTGTGCTAAGTGTATTTGACTGTGTTTTAGAAGGTTATATAGATCTTTGGGGTTTGGGTTTTTTTTTTTTTTTGGGTGTTAAAAATGTGCTTTTGTAAAATGCTATTATAGATGACTTTTAATTTAAAAAAAAAAAAATGGAAAAGAAACTGAGCTTTGGGCTGGAAGGATGGCTCAGAGGTTAAGAGCACCGACTGTTCTTCCAGAGGTCCTGAGTTCAATTCCCAGCAACCACATGGTGGCTCACAACCATTTATCTTGAGATCTGGTGCCCTCTTCTGGCACACAGGCATAGTGGAGGCAGAATGTTGGATACATAATAAATAAAATCTTTTTTTTTTTTTAATTTTTTTTGATTTATTTATTTATTATGCATACAGTTTTACAGAAGAGGGCCATCTCTCCAGCCTCCTTTTTTTTTTTTTTTTTTACTTTATTTTTTATTTATTTGCCTTGGTGTTTGCCTGGAACTGGAACTATAGACAATTATGAGCTGCCATGTGGGTGCTGGGAATCGAACTGCGGTCCCCCAGAAGAACAGTCAGTGTTCTTAACCGCTGAGCCATCTCTCCAGCCCCAATAAATAAAATCTTAAAAAAAAAAAAAAAAAAAAAAGGAAAGAAAGAAAAAAAATAAAAAATTGAGCCTTTCAGTTTCCAAATGTTTCTGGGCATTTTAGTGGTTTATGTCAGTTAAGGAAATCACTCCCCTCAATTGTGAATGTTTGACCTTGAACTATATCTAATCTAAAAATTCATTGATTTAGCTGTTAAGTGACTGGATTTGTATTGACTTCCTCCAGAATGCCAGGCATTTTGCCAGGTGGCCCACCCATCTCATCTTCTTCTCATAGTTAATCATGTGAGCTGTGCACATCTTTCTCTCTGATTCTAATAGAATAGAGATATGAAGGTCACATGGCCCACCCAAAGGTGTGCAGTTACAAGCAGGGTAAGACTGTTAGGGTGCAGCTCTCTGCTTCCAGAGACCCTCTCTTCTTTTCTGTTAGGTGATTAGCCTATGTGCTTTGGACCTATAGAATTTTAGCATAAAGCCCATGAGTTCAAAAGTTGATGAGTATTCTTTTGGGGAGATGGTAGGGAGAAACAGGGTCTCACAGATTTGGTGCTGGCCTGGAGTTTGCTGTGTAACCAAGGATGATTGTGGACTTAGCAGGCATGTGCCACCATGTCTGGTTTTACCTGACACTGGCATCCACCCCAAGGCCTGTGCATTCTGCTGTCTAAGCTGCATCCCCAGTTCCTTCACAAGCACCCCCCCCTTTTTTTTTCTTTTTAAGTAAAGTAAAAGAAGAAGTCGATTTATTAAGAAAAATGATGGTCTGGAGAGATGGCTGAGCAGTTAAAAGCACTGACCCCACTTCCATAGGGCCCAAGTTCAATTCCCAGCACCCACATGGCAGCTTACACCTGTTTGTAACTCCAGTTCCAGGGCTTCTGACACCCTTAGACATACATTCAGGCAAAGTACCAATGATCAAAAGGAAGTGAGAAAAGTGAGAGTGGGAGGGGCCAGCATCTTTTGAGTGAGTGGATGCTGTAAATGAGCTCATAGAGTCTGGTGGTGCTGACACATCCCAGTGCTCAGGAAGCAGAGGCAGGCAGATTTATAGGCCTGCTCTATAGAGTAAGTTCAGGATAGCCAGGGCTACACAGAGACACCTTCTGTCTCAAAAAACAAAACAAAACAAAAGTCAGCTGGTAGTGGAGGGTTGTTCTAAAATCCATGAGTAACTCCATAGCATAAGGTTTGGAAATAATTTTCTGTGCTAGGCAGTATTTATTTGGATAACAGGTGAGAATTCCTTATTTTTGGTGACTCTGGAATTAGGGATGAAACTCCCACCATGCCGAGGTGGGTGTTTTTTTTTTTTTTTTTTTTTTCTTTGTAAGGTGGGTGTTTTTTTCAGAGCTTGGTTTCAGTCTAGGGCAGTTTGCTGCCATGTGAAATTGGTGGCTGTGCAGGAAACACTTTAGAAACTCCTAACTAGGAGCAGACTGAGCCGGCACTCAGTGACATACTGCTATTTGAGGGTAAGAGTGGAGAGCACAGTGTTAGTTTTGACAGCATGTCAGGGTCTTCCCGAGGATGTGGCTCAGTTAGAGAGCTTTCATAGCATCCAGGAAGCCCTGGATTTGATCTCCCAGCATTTGGGAAACATAGGTAGGGAGATGAGAAACTCAGAGTCATCCTTGGATGTATAGAGAATTTAATGTCAGCCAGGGCTATGTGATGCTCTATCTCAAAAAAACAAGCATGCCTGTGCCCCACTCTAGACTACTGTAAAATTCTTTGACTGGGGTACCCTCATATGTGGTAAGCTGAAAAACTCCTCCAGGTCGACTTGGGCACAGCTACCCACCTGGCTATTGCTGGATGGTCACATCACACCAGCCTTGGGAAAAGTTGGGCACCCTTGACTAAGGAGTGCTGTCCTTAAATTCTGAATTAAACTTGTGATTAGAGGTGATATATGAAGCAAATCATGGGGTCATCAAAGCACCCCAGGGCATTTTTTAATCCCTTCCTTTTCTTAATTGTTCACTGAAGTTACAAGCTTTCTCAGAACCCCATTTCTGTTAATTACTTAATAACATGCCGGCAATTACCTTGCTCTAAGTGATAGTTGCACAAGAGTAACTTAAGGTGCTTTACCATAAGGCCACATGGATGGGCTGCATGCCTCTTGGGATCCTGTGTATGTTCTACCAGTGGTTCACAACATCTGGGAAGCTGGCGTGTCTCCCTCCCATCCCAATTCATGAAGCTGTCCCCTGTGCCTTGTCTTACACCAGCCTCTTCTTCATTAGATAGGTTTTAGGTACCCCTGCCTTCTGTCAGTTCTCAACATGCCTCCCTCTTGGTCTTACTCATCACACCACATGTTGGGTCCCTCTAACCTGGGCCCCATCAGAGCAGAGTTCCCTTACCCATCATCGTATTGCCTTTTTTCTTTTCATCATAGAAGTTTTTGTCTGAAATACTTTTATTTATCGGCTTGCTCTCTGTCTCCCTCACTCTGGGTTAGCTCTGTAAAAGCAGATCCCGGTCAGCCCGTTTCCCACTGAACTCCAGCATTTCTGATGGCACTGGCTCTTACCATAGGTGCTCACTAAGGATAACAGGAATGAAGGCTTTAGGATCCCCTTTCCCTACCCTCCCTCCTGTGAAGCAGGCTGAGCTCAGCCTGTGCCGGTGTCTCTCAATGCTGATAGTTTAGAGTTGTGGAAATTTGCTGAGGCAAAGCTAAAGTGCCCTCAAGCTCAATGATTTTCTAAATCTTCCACTGCTGCACTCCCACAGAGCTTCACCCTACCCCCATGGAATGACAGCAGTTATTTGGAAATGTATGTCCATGAGGCTCAATTAGAGGGTAAATGATCCCTTCAGATTAGAGTTAATTTCATGGTCTCATACAGTGGGAATTTTGTCTTCTGGGCAAGAACTGTATCCTGAGAGCCTGAGCATACAAGACATCTCAAGTTTAGAGGAGTTTAGTCCCCTCCCCCAATAATGGTCTGGAAGACATAACTCAGTTATGTTTGGGCAGTGCAAGATGGTGTGTTTTATGAAGCTGCTAAAAGCCCTAGGTCCTTCCATGGGGTAGAAAGGCCTTTGTAGGCTCCTTTGAGAATCTGATGATAGTGCTAGACAGCCTCACAAAGGTGCAAGCAACTTTGCCTGTACTCTGGCACATATTGCAGGAGCCTCAAGAACTTGCTGAATGCCCTTTGTGGACCCTAAAATTCTGTTTGGTGACTTAGGTTGGTAATCCACCCACCACAGCAGGGTCAAGGCTGTCTCCTGACTTGGTCTCTTGTGTTCTGTGTCCTATCTTGTCTCTATAATAACCTGCTGGACCCTCTCAGGCCCAGAAGAGGCGCTATTCTCCAGGAGTCCAGGTACCCAGTTCTTGACTCACCATGGTCATCCTTTATTCTCACGTATCCATCTGACATCTTGCTGCTTAGAACCCATGTGGCTGTTGTCTCAGGAGTTCCAAGTCTCTGGTCTTGACTGCATTTCCCCCTTGCATGTTGACTGGGACAGTATGGAGCTTGTCCAGGAAGCAGCATGCCTTGTCTCCTCCCCTTCCCTTCCATCACCCTGCCCTCTGCATTGGGACTTGCACTGGGATCATTCTGGAATGGTTAGCTCATCAGTTGTGAAGAAGAGTCACTTGTACAGCTCTGTTGAGAAAAGGCACGTCTTAGGTAGTGGAAACCCGAGTAGGTAACTTGTAAGTGTTTAAGTTTTCCTATATGGAGGATGCTGCCCTTTGCTATTGGCATTCTTGTAAGTAGTTGTCGCTAGCCAAGCGTACCCAGAGCCTGTTCCTGCAGTGCTTTCTGGATTCTGGTTCATTTAGCATTATGTACTGATAGGATTCTAGAGTCTGCAAGGAGCTATCCAAACTGGAAAGATTTCCCTGCCCACTTAAACAGGTATTTTCAAAATACCTGCTGTGTGCAAAACACTTTGCTTGGGCAGAGGGATAGGGCTGAAGTGGAGACCTGGAAGATGCTTTCCTTATGTTCATGCAGTAGCGGGGAGACAGGTAACTGTCTGTTAACCTCTCTCTGTAAGTACCAAATGCTGATTGCGGGAGGGATAGTCAAACTGCAGGGTCTTGCAGGGCCACTTCAGGTCTACCCTAGGTCTGGAGCAAGGAGAATTACTAACACTGTGTGGAGTTCAGTTTCCCTGTGTGACCATCTGTATGTGGGTGCTGGGGGGAGGGTGCTTAGGATGAGACAGGGTGGTTTGCTCTGCTCATCTAAAAGGTGCTCATTTCTTCTCACCGTTGTACAAGCATTGCTAAGAGCTGCTCACTGCGGGCTTTTCCCTCCCTATGTCCCAGCGAGTATTTCCCTACATCTCAGCCATGGTGAACAACGGCTCCCTCAGCTATGATCATGAGCGGGATGGGCGGCCCACAGAGCTGGGAGGCTGCACAGCCATTGTCCGAAATCTTCGTTATGACACCTTCCTTGTGATTCGCTATGTCAAGAGGCATCTGACGGTGAGTCCTGTTTCAGAGCATTTGGTGATAGGCACTACCTTTGTTCCTGTGCTCTGTCCCTGATATATTTTTTTCTTTATTCCAGATAATGATGGATATTGATGGCAAACATGAGTGGAGGGACTGCATTGAGATGCCTGGGGTCCGTCTCCCCCGAGGCTATTACTTCGGCACTTCCTCCATCACTGGGGATCTCTCTGGTATTGTACTGTGCTTTCTCTGTTTGCCTCAGTTGATCTCTTTTGTCAGTACCAAGGCTTGTGAGACCTTCTCTGAAGAGAGCCAGATGAAAGAGCTATGGGAAGCTATGCACGTGGCTTAAGAATGCTGTACATTTTTTTTGTCTGGATCCTGTAAAAGCTCCAATCCGAGCTCTCAGTGAACAGTTGTATTCAGAAACTAAAGCAGTGTGTGTGCCCAGCCCCGCTTCTCCTCACAGAGCGTCTCCTTGACTCCATCATCCCTCCCCTAACCAACCACCAATCCCTCTCCTCAGACTTTCGGATGGAGCATGTGTACGGCTTGCTAGCCATCTGCCTGCTCCCGAGCTGAGCTGTGCGTGTTCCTGTAGCTCTCTCTCCTCTGCCTTGCGGTGCACAGTGCTGTGCTCTTCTCCACTCTGAGCACTCTTCAGCTCATCTCACCAGCACTCGGAAATGCTTACCTTCCTTCACTGACATGTCTACACTCTTCCTAGTTTCTGCTCAGGCAGCCAATTTAAAAAAAATCTATAAACTTCTAACCTGTGGAAGTATAGTTTTGTTGTTGTTGTTTGAGTTTTAATTGTTTGTTTTGGTTTTAAGACAATCTTGCTTTGTACCATGGCCCCTGAGCTAGCGTTTCAGCCTACCTCCACCTTCTTAGTGCTGGAATTCTAGGCATGCACACCACACCTAGCATAGTCTCCTTTAAAAATATATGTATGTATATTTATTTTTTTTCTTTCTTTCTTTATTTATTTGCCTTGGTGTTTGCCTGGAACTGGAACTACAGACAGTTGTTAGCTGCCATGTGGGTGCTGGGAATTGAACCCTGGTCCTCTGGAAGAGCAGAAGGTGCTCTTAACCACTGAGCCATCTCTCCAGCCCCGTATATTTCTTTTTTTTTTTTTTTAATTTTTTTTCCGTATATTTCTTTTTAAAAGGGGTCTTTCCCCGCCATGTATCCCCCTGCTTGCTTACCCTTCCCTCCCATTCCATCCCAGTCCACCTTCAGTCTCCCTCTCCCCATCCCCCACCCCCTTTTTCTTATTCAAGGACTTGAGAAAGTTCAGCTATTTCTTAGTTGTCCCAGGCTTTGATGTCCACACACTGTGGAGAGCATTGCCCTGGCTTTGTTTTGAAGGAAGGAAGGACAGAGAAGGGCAAGGGAAATGAAAAAGGAGGAGGCCAAAGCAGGTGGTTCTCGAGTTCAAGGCCAGCGTGGTCTGCATAATGAGTTCCAGGGCAGCTAGGGCTACATAGTGAGACCCTGTCTCCAAAAAAAGGAAAAAAGACAGAGCTGAACTATATGGCAGTTCCAGGCCAGTTTGAGCTACAAAATAAAACCCTCCCTCAAAAAAGAAAGGAAAGGAAAAAAGGAAAATTCATTCTCTGTGTAGCTTCTTTTGACTTTGTTTCTTTGTTTTGTGAGTCTGTGTAGCCCAGGCTAGCCTAGAACTTGCTGGATAGCTCAGATTAGCTTGGATCTCGGGATCTTTCTTCCTCAGCCTCTGAGTTCTGAGGTCATATGTGTGCTATCATGCCTGGCCTGCCCTGGTCTTTTATCTTGTCCTCTAATTTAAATTTGGTTCAGACAGCAAAAGCATTTTCCAGATGAAGGTGAAGGCAATTTCTTCTGCTCTGGATTTGTCGAAGGCTGTAGCAGACCAAGAAGCTGTGGATATATCCACAGAAATGTTAAAAATCCAGGCTAGTCTGGAAGTAAGTACTGAATAGCAATTCCCCTCAAGGGAGCAGAGCTTCCCCAAGAGTTAGTTAGTATCAGATCTGAGGCCAGAAATGCTACAAGCCTAGAACTTCCAGAAAAGCCAGGAAGGCCATATGTAATGGCACATGCAGGACACGGGCAGATAGAGATCTGTGAGTTCCAGGCCACATAGAGAGATCCTGTCTCAACCAACCAACCAAACACATTTTTAAAAAGCCCAAAACCAACTGGACTAAAAAAAAAAAAAAAAGAAAAAGAAAGAAAAAAGAAAATGATTTTTAAAAAGAAGTCAAGTACAGTGGTTCACATCTCTAATTCCAGCATTAAGAAGGCTGAGATGAGAAAGTCACATCAAAGATTTGAGGCCAGCAACCTGGGCTGTGTCCTAAGACCCTGTCTCCTAAAACCAAGCAGAGACCAAATACAAACAAAGGAGAGAAGTAGGGTCTGGGTCTGGTGCCAGACACCTGTAATCCAGTACCCCGGAGGCTGAAACAGGCCCGTCAGCCAAGGCCAACCTGAGCTGCACTGCAAAACTCTGTCCTTACTCGCTAATACTTATGCACATAAAGAGAGATTAGTCGGTTTCTTGGTCTCCTTTCTAGTAGGATTAGAGAGGTCAGGGTCAGAATTCCAGACAAGAGGAAGCTGTAGTGCTTCTGTGTCTCCTTACTCCTGAAAGGACCTAATATATGACAGGGTTTAATTATCTGCAATACTTCTTAAGGTTTTAAGTTTTCGTGTGTGTGTGTGTGTGTGTGTGTGTGTGTGTGTGTGTGTGTGTGTGTGTGTGTGTGTGTGTGTTTTGTATGCACGTGTCTGTGCAGGTGCCTGTGTAAGTTGTCAGATCCCTTGGACCTTGAGCTGCACATGGTTCTGATCATTTGAGATGGGTGCTGGGAACTGCACTCTGGTCCCCAAGCCAGTGCTCCTGACCACTAAGACATTTCTCTAGCCTTGGTTATTTTCAGTAATATTTTTGTTTTTTAATTCATAAATAACATTTATATGTCAATAAAATATATAAGCTACATAGTCTATATCTTTTTCCTTATTCTTTTAGATGAGAAAATGAGTTTAATTTTTTTTTTTAAGTTTGGTTTTTATTGAATTTTGCTGTTGTTGCTTTAGAGATATTCACACTGTGCGTCTCTTACTGGCCTAAGTCTCATGTGTAGATCAAGTCTGCCTTGAATTTGCATGAGTTCTTCTGTCTCTGCCTCTCAAGGCTAGAATTACGGGCATATGCCACCACGCTTGGCTTTTTTCTTTTAGAACTGAGGGCTGGTATCACAGGCGTGCACCATCCCAGGGGCTCACATGACACTTTGATCTGTCTGTGTGACTCGGCCCCTCCCACTCTTCTGTGTGGAAATCTCGATTCCCCACATGAGAGAAAACATGCTATGTTTGCCTCACTCCTTGTACCATGTCTCATTTCCACTCCCTTCTCCTCTTAGCCCCTTGCTTCCCTGAAACAGTTCTTGTACTACTTTAGACTTCAAGGTGGCTTCAGCTCACTGCTATCAGTGGATCTGAGGCTTAAGCCAAGAAGCCCTCTGCTGGGGCAGCTGGAGTAATCCTCTGCACTCTCCTCTAGATAATCACGATGTCATTTCTCTGAAGTTGTTTGAGCTGACAGGGGTGAGGACCCCAGAAGAAGAAAAGCTACATCGAGATGTATTCCTGCCCTCAGTGGACAATCTGAAGCTGCCTGAGAGTGAGTGTGGGATCCTGGGAAATGGCCCCTGGTCAGGGAGGAGGTTGCAGTGTCCATGGAGTCTGGGGTGACTGGCACCTCCAGCTGTCAGGCTGGTCTTTCTATGTTCCTCTGAGGCACATGGATTGCCTGCACTACCTTCCCATCTGTCCTGTCCCAGGCAAGCAGAACAGGTGGCCTGCTTCGTGTTTACATGGAGCCATCTGGAAAGGGGGGTCGGGGCTCTGGCTCCCCAGAAGTGGGTGTCAGAAACTAGGCACTGGACAGCCTGTTGACGCATTGTAGGATGGGCTCCATATCTCTGATTTTTTTCCTTCCTCAGTGACAGAACCACCAGCACCCCTGAGTGGCCTGGCCCTCTTTCTTATCGTCTTTTTCTCCCTGGTGTTTTCTGTGTTTGCCATTGTTATTGGTATCATCCTCTACAACAAATGGCAGGATCAGAGCAGAAAACGCTTCTACTGAGCCTGCCGACCTCAGTCCCTCGATGTTTACCCAGGAGCTGTGGTCTGAGCATACAGCCCGGCAAGTCGGCTTGAGTCGCCTGTTGTTCAGGGACTGTTCTGTCACGGGAGCTTTGAATGCAGTGACCCTGCATTCTCGTGGTCATCCATGGGACAATCTCACTGGCCCAAGATGCCGTGATGTGCCTTTCCCTGCAGTCCTTCCACTTAGGAGTGAAGAGATGTGGAAAAAATAGATATTGTGATGCCTAAATTACAGAATTGGATAGCTACTCTACCCAAGCACGGACTGGATGCAGCCAGCCTTCTACTTCAGTTTTAAATTTCCAAGTAGAAAACCAGAACTCATGCAACCTGGAAACCACTTACTAGTCACTGCGTTAGCTCATGCCTCTTTCTATCTGAGGAGCTCCTTGGCAGTCTGGATGGCCGCACCTGCCTCACCTGCCTCTCTCACGTTCACGAATTGTCCTCTTTGTGTGCATCCTGAGCTAGGAAAGAAGTTTGCTGCTCCCTGGGGCTTTCTGCATTAGCTTATTGCTTCAGCCTCTGTTCAGCGCTGTGCAGATCTTGTTCCTGTCTGTTTCTGTATCTTCAGCTCTTCAGGCCTTTGGATCATTTGGCTAAAAGTTGCTACAAATCAAGAGAAGCTTGGACACCTTGAGATGCCATGAAATTGACTGTGAAATCACCCAGGTCCAGATGTACTGCAGAAAGCAGCGCTCGTTACATCTAACCATGTGGAGGTGTCTCTGGACCTTCGAGGGCCTGCGTAGCTGCGTGTTTTGTTTCTGATGATATTGGGATCCTGCTTTGAGTGTTGGAAATGAAAAGCAGCTTTCTTGTTCCCTGGACTTGGACGTGACCGACCCTGAGAGGGGATTTGGTGTCTGGCTTCTTAACGAGAAGAAACAGTTGCTGATCTCATGTAAAAATCTCTAAGTGAAAGACCATCATCCTCTGTGTATGGAAAGTTCTGATCACTGAGCAGCACATCTTGAGTGTGGTCCTGTGTGTGTGTTACCCATTCCACTGCCTTAGTCTACAAATGTCATATTGCTCACCTATCTGCCCTGTGATTAAATTAGTTACAGGCTAGTCTATCTGGAGGGCCTGAAACTGAGTTCTCTGGGTCTCTGAAGCCCAAAGAAAATTCTTAAAGTGACTGATGAAACCAATCATGGGTCCTGGCTCAGTGGCCTTCTTTTAGGGTGGGTTCCATGGGGAGGCTCCAGCCTTTTCTCTGAGCCCAGGGTATATCAGCCTTTACCCTGCTCCTCCTGGGAGGCTGGGAAAGCCCTGGTGCTACTACTCACCCCACCCATCTCCAGACTAGGAGGAGAGCTCCTGGATGTTCTTCTTCTCAGGCCTGTGTCTTTATGCTGCCCTTCTGCTGGAGAGATACAGGTGGCGTGCAGAGAGACCCTCCCAACACCTCTCACAGTAGCAGATAGCCTCAAGGGGAACTAGGGGATGAACGTGGATATAGAGGTTGTCCTTAGGATCAGGTGAACTGAAAAGAAATGTAGTTTGTCATTTTGAGCTCAGAGGGAGAGTGGGCAGGCCTGTGTAGTAAAGGACCTCTGTGGGCTGCTGAGGTGACTGCTGTAGCAGTGGGGCCGAAAGCGATTTACATGGTGGGGTGAGAAAGGGAGAGACAGAGCGAGGTAGGTTTGTGTCGTTCCTGCCCACGAGCACCTTGATGCTTTTAAAAAGGCCGGAAGATAGGATCTGTGGTCCCCACATAGCCTGGGAACTAGTCTTTTCCTCCCATTTGAGAATGTGTAAGACAACGGCCTGTGCTGGGCGGTGGTAGTGCACACCTTTGATCCTAGCACTCAGTAGGCAGAGGCAGGTGGATCTCTGAGTTCAACACCAGCCTGGTCTACAGAGTGAGTTCTAGGACAACCAGGGCTATGCAGAGAAGCCTTGTCTCGGACAACAACAACAACAACAACAACAAAAACAAAAAAAAAGGGAAGAAAGAGAAAGAAAGAAAACCACCCACTTAGCATCACACATCCAGCTTTTTGTTGTAGAAACCAATGTCTTTTATGGCAAGTGAGGCTGTTTTTCTGGGCATTGTCACCCCAGAGTGTGTGCTGGGTGAGGTAGTGCCTGGTTCCTGGTGTGGCTCTTGAGTAAAAGCCATGGCCTCAGTATGTGACTCACAGATACCCCTTCCTTATTTTCTCTGTCAAAGCCTCCACACATAGAAGGAATCCAGGACTAGAGGGGGTGATTAACTATGGCATCGTTCCTTAAGTCTCCAATAAAGAGCTGGCATTTTCAGCCATTCACATTGTCTTTAATCCCAACCCCCAAATTTCAACGTGGCTTTGTTAGAAAAACATATTTATTTCAGTAGAAAATTAACAGCTCTACTCTTGGTAGAAGTGTTCTCTAAATATTTGAGTAATATACACAGCCTTGTAGAGATGTCCTAGAAGACTCAAGCATCTGCTAGGACACCCAAGGGACAGGACGCTTGTCAGGTGAGAGAAAAGTCAGTCCACCTAGCCCTGTGGGGCTGGAATCTCTGGAGGGATATCTTTCGTGTGATTCCTGGGTCCTTGGAGTTATGTCGGCTCGCTGTCTTTTAAAGGCCGTAGTTTTGAGCCTTCCATGTTAAAGATGGAAGAGTTGATACGGCTGGTGTTTATTGAACCAATGAGGTTCACTATTTTAATGGGAGGATTCAGTCGAAGTTCAGGTTTGATCCAGGCCATGGCCAAATAGTTCTAGAGAGAAAAGACACCAGTGTAGCCTAAGGTAGAAACTGAAGTGGACTCTGAGGGCTGACACAAGAGTGGCCAAGGCCTTTGTCCCTTCCCCAGGGGTTAGCACTCACCGGAGCCGAGTAGATGAAGTTGAACAGCACAATCCCTAAAACCAGTAACACCACTAAGCATATGATTTTGTTGCGGTAACGTTTCCACAAAACATAGAAGAAGTTTTTAATAGGTGACCGGTACCACAAGAAAGAGGTGTCTCGTCTGTCCTTGATAGTAGATGCCAGACAATGGAGGGCAAGAGGAACCTTCAGGTTGCTTGATTCAGAGCCTTCATTTTTTTTTAAACAGATTGGGGAGCCCCTTACACCCAGCCCCAATCTTATGTCCTGCTGTAACTTAACCATGTAGGAGGAAGCAACTGTCCCTTTCTCCATGGAGGCCCACCAGTTACCACCCTGCACGGGAGGAAGGAAGGACTTGGTGCCCCTGCCCCTCAGGGCCCTTACACAGGAGGATGAAGCGTAGGGAACTGGTTGGGTTCTGACTGGCCTCGCCCAGCTGGCCTGATCAAAGCTTCCCTCTCTGGTAGCATTTCCAGGGTCATCTTCACTTTACCCTAGAGATGCCAAGGACAAAGGGGCAGGGGCTGCTGTGTTCAGACAGGAGGGCAGGGTCACTCCCCTACCTCCATAAAGGGCTAGAACTAGGTTAGCCAGCATCGTGGTTCTATTCACTAAACACCGTCCCCAGCTCCTACCGACAGACGCCACTTGTCACCATCGAGGACCTGACAAGGCCACCATCCAGTTACGTTGGTCTTCTTAAAGAGAGAGATATGCCTGTGTTGCAGGTAGGACCATCTGGAGTCAGTTTCCATCATTTTGAGCGAGCATTGCTTGCTGCTCTCAGCCGGAAGGGGCATGTCCGATAAATCCAGCTCCAAGACCCCTGAGCCCAGAGAAAGGCCATCATCAGCAAGAGAAGTGGCTTATCCTGTGTCACAAACCCTACACCAGGACCTCACCTAAGAAGTCATCAGGGGCGAAGAAGTCATTGTCCCATATCTGGATGATGAGCCGGGCTGGAAACTTCATTGATGTAGGATCCAGGCTCCATATGTAGTCCTAGAGGACAGCAGAGACTGTAATGGTCGACCTCATGAACGTTTCCCTTGGGTCCCATTAGCCCACTAGTCAGAATGACTATCAAGGAAGACAGTTTCTGCCTCAGGACTTGTTCCTAACATCCTGTCACAGCTTGCTGGTCTCTGAAAAGAGGGTGAATCTCTTGGACCCTAAGGCTCTTACCCCACCTCCCACCCCTGTCCAGTCTCTTACCTTCTGGCTTTGGACGCACACTCGCTCTGTCACCAGGTAGTCCATGGTAAAGATGAACCTCCAGTTGAAGACAGCCTTCCCAGTCAAGGAGTGGTAGTGGACATCTGTCTTCTGCATGTCTTTCTCTAGCCCAAACAGCCACCTGGGGCCAGAGTCCTTTCACCTGGGGTTCCTGTGTGGTCCCCATCCCACCACACACAAGTAGTGGCCGAGAGATATTTCCCACATTCCTAGGGGGCCCAGCAGGGAACTAAAGAACCATGGAACTAAAGGGGCCTTGTGGAGCCACCTCACCCTTTGACATAGATGTCACTCATCTTCTCTTTACTTAAGGTCCGACGAACCAGATCCACTTTGTCAGTACTCCAGATGATGCAGCGCAGTTCATACCTGTAGCAACTGTGCTCTAAGGCTGGGCTGAGGACTCCCCAGCCCCAGCCTTACAGAGAGAGGTGCTGTCCAGAGCCTCTGAACATGGGCAGGAAAGCTCCTAAGTCTGAGAGAGCTTGCCCACTGCTTGGGATTGGAGGTCAGAGGTTCCCTGCACCCTGGGAGCTAAACTGGAGGGCCTTGATTAGGAATTGGGCTTTTACATACTCACCGTTTAGGCTTTCTGGTGCTGATGTTGACTCGGGGGCCAGGAGGCCCCAGCATCTTAGGGAAAATATCCACCCACATTTGTATTTTTCCCTAGAGCCAGAATGAATTTGCAGGTTGGAGGTTCCTCCAGGGTCTGAGGCTTGGATGAGGCTATATTCTCACCAGCCAAGGGTGGGGCATAGAGAGTTCTGGGGGGTGGCTAGTGACCATCTGAAAACTCCTTTAGCTTTTTGTCTGGAAGGCAAGTAAGCAGGGGTGAAGGATGCTGGCTTTGAGACCAAGAGTGCGTGTTGAGATTTCACTTATGACCTGGGGGTAGGGAGTGAGGTCATGCTAGGTGGCCTGTGGATGGGGATTCATGTTGGGGTTAGACCTCATGTGTTCATCAACATATGGAAACTGGATGGTCAGTAAGATCATTTTGTGTTTTGTGACCACCACTTAAGGATATTAAGCTGGCCATAAAGTAGAATGTCCTGAGCAGAAGAATTAGTGCTGAAGATGGTAGGTAAGGGAGAGAAAGGGTGGAGCCACCGGCCCTGGAAAACAGGTAAATATGTTCCGCCTGTCAAACCACCTGACCTATTTTTATTCTTCAAAGTTGACCCGTTGGAGAGAGGCAGTTTGATGAGGATGGTTATTTTAAATATTGCTCAGCAGAAGACTTCATAAATGTTGAAGGATTTGTAGAATGATGGAGCCATTTTTTTAAGATCTTTTATTTATTTATTTATTTATTTATTTGCCTTGGTGTTTGCCTGGAACTGGGAACTGGAACTACAGACAGTTGTGAGCTGCCATGTGGGTGCTGGGTATTGAACTCAGGACCTCTAGAAGAGCAGTCAGTGCTCTTAACCGTTGAGCCATCTCTCCAGCCCCCTGATGGAGCCATTTTTATAGCTAGACAATGAGGGATAATTAAGGTGCCCTTGGGGATCTGTGTCCCTAGGTTCCTTGCCATAGAGAAGACAGCCAGCAGTTAAGCAGCCAGAACTGAGTTATGCAGAGCATGAACAGTGTTGCTAGTAGTTGGTAGGACACCCTAGGGCTTCCAACAACTGTTATGAGGCTTCCATTTCTTACAGCCTTTCTAGGGGTGACATTCTCTTAAGTGACATCATTGGAGCATCTTTCTTACTAATGTTCAAAGCCTGCTTGGCTCCTGTTTGTGTGCATATGTGAGTTGTTGACCTGCTTCTCACTGTGAACTATGTCCTGGGTAGATGGACACCCATTTCCTGATCCAATGCAGTCACATACCTGGTCAATACCTGGCTGGCTGTTACTATACAATGTACGGGTCTCCACATGCTCAGGAACCAGCCCCTGGGTGTTCAAGATGTGTAGTGCCAGGCGTTCCTTCTTAGCCCCCAAACTCTCATAGGTAGGGAGTTTGGCCTCTGAATTGAAGATGGAATCATGAAGTCATTAACATTGCCATCTGAGAACCCTCTCAGCCCTGCCTGGATATTTGGCTACAGTTGCCTTCTATGAGAAGAAGGGAAAATTGGAAAGGTGTCATTGTTCTCTATCCAGGGCAATCTCTTCATCCCGCCCTCCTCTCTCTCCATGCTCTCTCTTTCTAGGTCCACACTGGTTCCCCAAGGCCACACTGCTGTTGTCTGGAAGTGTACTGGGCTCACCAAAGCTCTGCAACTCGAAATTTTTTCCATTGTAGAAAACTGAGTCGTTCTCAAGGTCATATACAGGTGGAGGCAGCCCTTTCTGTTTGGCATATCGGTCCAGAAGGTGGCTCGGGGACATCTGATCTCGCCATTTAAATGGTCCTGATCTGTGGGAATATGCAAGAGGTCCAGATGGGAACGAACATGTCCCTGAGAACACACTGCTTTGAGCTGCGGGTGAGGGTGTTGAAACGTGGACAGAGAGGCAGGTGAAGCTTGCCGAGTGGGCCCAGACTCACTTGCAGTAGGATTTAGAGAGCCCACAACGGGCTCCAAAGCCAGACAGAAGTCGATTCTCAAGGTCGATGACTGTAGCTCCAATCTCATCATCAGAAGTAATTAGGTCAAAGTCATAGAGCTGGATCTCTAGGTCCTTCTCCAATGGGATGTTACACGTGAGTTCATATACCCTGGAGGCAAAGGGCTTGGCTGGGGACATGTACTCTGCCTCACTAGGCAGCATCTCAACCTAAGGGTCCCTGTCCCACCCCTCATTCACAGTGAATATGGATAGCAGAGCATGGTATGGGCTTTTGTCCACCAACATCCAGTCCCTGAATGTGGCTAAAAGTAACTTAGACAGCCTGTGCATGGAGGCCTGAGTGCCTTTCTTTAGGGAGAGGTGGGGTGTGTGAAAAAGTGGTGCATTATCCATTTCCTCCTAGTGAGGCCCTAAGAGCTTGTGAGACACTGCCCTCAGGGACCTTGGAGGCCCTGAAGAAACTGCCTTCCAGCACAGCATGGAGGACCAGAAGAGTGACATTAGGTGACAGGGACAGCTCACGTGCCAAAGATAGGATCCAGAGTGTTGGGGTAGTAGGAGTCCCGGCTGCCAAGTTTGGTCTGCCCCAGTTTCAGGATCACATACGGGTCACACTGGAGGGAGAGCAGCAAAGGGAAGAAAGGAGGTTAGGTTGGTCAGGGAGGATGAGAATGTAGCAGGTGTGTACTAGGTGGTGGCTGTGTGGGTAGGAACAGCCTGCAGCACTGCGGCATGCTCTGACTTAGGCACGGGGTGGGGACCACTGGTGACAGGTGGGACCACTTATTTACCAAGCCATTGTAGTCCTGTGGCTGCAGGTTGATGGCTCGTATCAGGTATACCCGTACCGTGCACATCTGAGGGAAGTCCTCTGTCTCTGGCCAAGATGAGAACTGACGAGGGGGTGTGGGAGCATCTGGGTCCTCAGGAAAGGGGTAGATGCGGAAGAGGCCCTAGAGATGAGGAGACATTGGCGACCCAATATGATAGTACTAGCCTAACTTCGTAATGATAGTACTAGCCTAACTTCGTAAAATTGCCTCTGCCTCCCCCCCACCCCCCCCCCCAGTACAGCAGGGAGAAGGTTAGGCTGAAGGTGAGCAGCAGGCAGGGACTGAGAATGAAGGAGCATTGGGAAAAAGCACTTGGTGTTCTAGACTATACAAATAGCAACTCTGCACAACCATCCATTCAGGTTTGAATGAGTGTGAGGTTGCGTCTTTGGGAGGCCAGCATGAGCTACAGCTGGGAATCCGAAGGTCATGCCTCCCTCCATCCAGCTTGCATAGACTGATCTGTGTCGCTCTACTTCTGGGACTGTTTCTTAAGCCCTGGCTCATCAGCGCTTTTTATTAGAAACTTTGGGCATAAATGGGCTGTAGAGGGACAGGTAGCCCAGCTGTCATAGACACACCTTGAATTCCCCTACCACAGGACTGTCCACCTTGGGCTTCTCCTGGTAAAGTTTGAAGGTCTGGCAGAAGTCCTGCAGGCCCTGAAAGGCCGGAACTGCCTCCAGCTCACAGTCATACACCTATAAGAGGCATATGCAGGACCTGGGCTTGTGGAAACCATTTTGGAAATCAAGAGATGAAGGAACCACCAGATCCCAAGCCTTTTCCAAAGTGTTTGCCTCATTAGTAGCCCCGCTGGTTGCTTCAGGTGGAGCAGCTGGTGGTAGTGTCTCTAGTACTCTTAGGGGACAATGTAGAAAGTCCCCCCTCCCCATCTAGGTGGGAGTGTTTGTCTTACATGGTCCCTATACTACATTAAGCTGAATGTGGTGGTGCATGCTTGAAATCCTAGCACCCAGGAGGTAGAAGCAGGACATTCAGGAGTTGAAGGTCATCTATATCTACACAGCAAGTTGGAGACTTGGTTGGGCTACACAGGTCCTTGTTTCGAACAAGGCAAAACCCGACCCCACTTGGTTCCCTGAGAAACCACAGCCATCTCCAGCCCCTCCCAATGGAGATTTGGTTGTCTCTTCTTAGACCCTCACTCACCTTTATGGTGTGGTAACTTTTATACTTGTACTTCAGGGACTTGTCATCATCCCCTGTGGCCCAGAAAAACTTGCTCCACCAATCCACATCATACTCATAATCATCATTGTCCTGATGGAGAAGGAGCTCTTGTTGGCTCTTAGGTGGGGCTAGAGTGTCAGCCACCACCTGACTTGGGTTATCCTTTGTTCCCTGAGTAGTCTGAGTCTACTTTACCTCCTCCTCTTTGCTGGAATCCAACCAGAACTTCCTGTAGAGGGAGTCTAGGAACTGAGAAGTGAGAAGGTCAGAGAATGGAGTGTGTGCCAAGGTGGGAGCTCATGGCTGTCCTGTCCCCTTGCACTTTACATAGGCCTTTCGGTGCAGACGGGATGGGAGAATCATGTTCTTAGCGTTCATTGCCCATCTATAGAGACAAGACTCAAACATGCTCAGTAATGCAGAACCACACACTACCTAAACCCATGGAGAGAATCTTGGGGTTGGGGGAAATCTCACCATGTACCTAGGCTGTGCTCCTTCATCCTCAGCCTCTCCAGTGCTGGGATTACAGCCCTAACCACTATGTCCCACCCACAAAATCAACCTTCCCTCCCTCCCATGTCTTGTGCTAAGTATGGAACTCAGGATCTATGTATGTTAGGCAAACAGTCTATCACTTAGGTACATCCTTAGCCCTTAGTTTTTGGGACAATGTCTTGCTTATGTAGCGCAGGCTATCTCAGACCTGTCCCACTTTCTGAGGGCTGGGATTACAAGCATGTACCATTATGCCTGGCAGCATCAACTTTTAATGAAGGCATTTAGGAACTGCTATGCATTCAAATGTGATGGAGTTGCCCAAGGGCTGTAACTGTGGAGAACATTAGAGGTAGAGGGTCTTGGAACAAAATCCTAATGACTGGCTATTCTTGTGGGATCCCTCAGTGGCCAGGGTCTCAGGTAAGGGGGTCTCAGTCCACACAACGCTTGCTTCGCATGTTTGTTTTCTTGAGCTGTGATTAAATACCTTGACAAGAAGCAACTTAGGGGAAGAAAGGATAATTCTGGCTCACCATTCAACAGTCATGGTGAGGAAGAGATGGACAGATGTCTGAGACAGCTGGTCACGTTGTGTATAAACTCGGGAAACAGTGATGAATGCCACTGTTCAGCTTGCTTTCTCCTTTTTATTTTGTGTAGGACCCCAACCCATGGGATGGTGCCATCCACATTCATTTAGATAGCGTCCACAGACATGCCTGGAGGCTTGTCTCTTGGGTGATTTTAGATCTTGTCCAGTAGACAGTGTTAACCATCAGTCTTGTAAGTGTGAGAATCTTGAGCTCTAGAAGCTATGTAATAAGGCCCAGCAATGTGGTGTGTGTTTGTAATTCCAGTACTGGGAAGGTGGAAACAGGAATCCCTTGGGCTGGTTGGCTAGGCTCACCTAATTAGCAGTTTCTAGGCCAGCAAGGGAGCCTGTCTCAAAGATGGAGCGATGTCTGGCCTCCACACATGTACGCATATGCATAAATGCACACACATACACAAACATACCACATGTACCCTTACACAAATGAATAAATAGTAATAAAAGCTTGGGTGGGCTGGGTAAATGCCTGTAATCCCAGCACTTGGAAAGAGGAGACAAGAAGACTGGGAGTTCAAGGTTAACCTCTATTACATAACAAGTTCAAGACCAGCCTTAGATCCATGAACTCCCCTCTCACCTCCCTGAAGCACTCAGGTGATTCTCACATGCAGACTTGACTGGGGACCAACCCTTAGCCTGCTCCTGTACAGTTAAGCCTCCTCATAGAGTAGGTTTAATAGACAGCCCTCTACAGGGACAGGGTCTTTCATGTAAATGGTATGGGAGAAGGTAGCCTGGGGCCCTTACTTACTGTAAGGGTGTCAGGCTTCTTCACAGACAGGGCTGTGGAGAGAACACAGTCAAGAGTCTCAGGAAGGGAGCCAGGGTCCCATCCTATTCCCAATGAGGCCTTCCTGTAGAGAAGGAAAGGCTAGGAGACAGGACCATACCTGGCACCTTTACTGGTGTGTAGTCCAGAGCCCAGGGGTCACAGAAATAGGGCTGGAGGAAGTCAATGTTGGCTTGACCCACCACAATCTGCTGGCCATAGTCCTGGATGTCCATGACTTTGATGAGCAAGGGCAGCGCATGGCTCTCCTCCATAGGCATGAACTACAGCCAAAAAAAGGGAAGCATGAGGCCCCTCAAGAGAAGAAGACTGTCCAGCCCCTTCCCAGAACCTCTTACCACCGTGAGGAAGAAGTTGGACGTAGGGAAGTTGGGATTCTCCTGGAAGCTGCTGATGGGTTCTGTCCTCAGGGACGCCTCCCCACATTCCACTAGGAGCTGAGGGTAACGTGCCACCTTCATGTTCCGAAGGCCCCAGGCCATAATCTGTCAGAACCAGGAGAAAGCAGAGCAAGAGGCAGACAGTACTTCTTAGGGTGGAGATGACATGACCTGGAAGTGATACATAGCTTGAAACATGACAGGGTTGGGAATGTGTCAGTACCAGAGCTAGCATCTGAAGCTCCTCCCAGTCAGTCTTCCTGCCCTTTGAGGGAACAGGCTGCTTTTCAGGACCTGTTCTCTGCTGTGTCCAGGAAGAAGCCATCATCTAACCACCAGCTGGTCTGCCATTCACCCCCACTAGCCTCCAAGCAGATTAAGTAATACATCTGCTCACTGCTGCCTTGCTGGCTCCAGACAGTTCTCAGACACGTAGTTCCTGAGGCTAGCTGCCTCTAGAGCCCACAGAAGCAGACGGTGCTCAGAATTTGCAGAGCCTCTAGGCCATTTAGTTCATTGCCGACTTGTGTCCCAGACAGCTCTATGACCAACCAATGACCCTGCATCCTGTGATTTCTCTCTCAACTGACAACGGGCACCTTAGGAATGTCCATACTCTTCATGAGAGCCTCTTTGGGGGCTGAGGAGGGACCAATTACATTAGCTGGTCTTAAGGAATCACTATTCCTGAACTACTTGATTGTTCTTTCTCTGCCAAATTGTAACAGGACATAGGATAACGTGGGGACCTCCATTTGGCCTCAAGCAGGGATGGGCTTTCATTGTGGCTCTGATGCTTAGTCTCTGGTTACTGTGTCTGCAATGTATTGTCTCTGAGCCTTGATTTCCTTCTTGGGAAATTAACTCCTGATGCATAGGAACCAACACAAGATAGTCTCACATCTATTGCTCTCTACCTGACTTGCCGTGTTGGCCAAATTTCTGCTTTCATGTCTCTCCTGCCTCTGAGAATGTGTTCTTAGGGCTCAAACTTTGGGCCAGGTTGACAGAAAAGCCTAAGAGCTCCAGGGTGCCCTAGGCGGCTCTGGGAAAGGCTTCCCCCTGCCTACCATTCCCCATCTGGACGTACCTCAATGGCCATCATTTTCACTGTGGGCTGGATGTTCTTAGGCAGTGTGTATATCCCATTCTTACACGGGACACTTAGGAATGGCAGATGTACTTCTTTCAGCTTCTAGAGGGTAGAGGAGGGAAATCAGGAAGCATTAAGCCCTGGGGGCTGGTTTTGCTGTTCCCGTCCCCACCCAACATGCCCCTTAGAGGCCTCAGCTAAAGAAGTCCCAGAACCAATGGGTTGGAGCTGGAAGGGTGTTAAGAGGGAGACTGGCCAGGCTGACAGCACTGAATTCAGTGTGTGGCCCTGAGCCTCAGACTTTTCCTGAAGGGAAGTGGTGGGCCCTGATGTTTGTGGAAACCTGGAGGTGAAGTGCACCAGGGAGGGACACAAGGCCTGTACTTCACATCTGTACCTCAGTCTCGAGGATCAGCTCACAGGATGCCAAGATCTCACCCTCTTCCTCTCCCAACTCTTTTACAAGGGGATGCCACCTCAAGGGGGTCAAGGTCCAGCCTTGGGAGTCCAGCCAGACCACCGGGGCCCACATGCCCCGTCCCCACAAGATTTTGTTTCCCTGGAGGAGAAGAGAATTCAGAGAATGTGGAGACCCAACCAGGCTTCCAGTATGGGCTTCTGAGGAAGGAGGGCTCAGTTAGCACACCTGCATGACCCTTGAACAACAGCCTCATGGAACCCTTCAGCACCTTGTTCTAAAATACACCTCTCCCCCTGAAGCAGGGCTCTGAGGTAGGTCTTCCTCCCTCAAGCACAAGGCTGTGCCTGCCATACCCTTGAATCATGCTGCCACAGTTCCAGTACCACAAGTGGAGGGTTCTCTCTGGTATCCTTGGGGTTCTCAAACAGCAGAAGGTGCTGGAAGATGAGTGTCTGGGACCACGTTGGAGCCGCGGAGCTGCGTACTGTCTGGGTACACAGGCTGTGGTTCAAGAAGACCACTCGAATGAACGGCTCTAAAGCAGGGAGGGAGACCGGGGCGTCACAGCTCCAACCTGCTAAATGAGGCTCTCCCTCTCTGCAAGCAGCAGCCCTTAGACCTAAGGAGACTTGGGATGGGCATCCGAGGCCACTGCCAGCCCTTCTAGGATGCTGCTCCTCTGCAGATCAGCTGCGTACCCCTCATGGTCCATCCATGTGAATGCCACGCCCACTGTGTCACAGTTTGCCTTTCACAGGGATGGAGGAGTTTTAGGGATAAGGCTTCCCATTAGTTATCATTCACATCAGCAGCGAGTGTCCTTTACTATGGTTGGTGACACTCAGGGGACACAGCTCAGCAAACATTTCAGAAGCCCCATACCCATCGCTTATCTTCTTTCACAGGGCCATTAACAGGTTCCATGAACTTCCTCACACAGGGCCTCTTCCCTGTCTCTCTTCTACAAAGCCTCAAGTAACATGGTCACCCAGCATATCTCTCTCTCTTCTCTCTTTCTCCCTCTAACACACACACACACGCACACACACACCTATCTGCTTATATATCTGTATGAGGGTGTTGGATCCCCTGGAACCAGAGTTGTGAGCTGCCATGTGGGTGCTGGGAACTGAACTTGGATCCTCTGGAAGAGCAGCCAGTGCTCTTAAGCACTGAGCCACCTCCCCAGCCTGGCGTGCCACTCTCTTTCATGTCCCACCCTCTCTTCCAGGCCTCTGCCATGCAAGCCTCTCTCTCTTCTAGGCCCACCAAGTGACCCCAGATAAGTGGCTGAGTTCCTCAACCCCCTCCAAATTTCACAGCATTAGGGATCACATCTCAAGAGCACTCTGGATTTTGTTGTCTTTATTTGGTGGTCTTTCTTCCTAAATTAGTCTGTAGTCATTGTAGAGAGATCCTCAACTGAAAAACTGCCTCCCTAAGACCAGTTTGTAGGGAGACTTATAGGGCATTTTCTTCATTAGTGATTGATGTGGAAAGGTCCAACCTATTGTGGGTGGAGCCACCACTGAGCTGATGGGCCTGGGCTTGATAAGAAAGCAGACTGAGCAAGTCATGAGGAGCAAGCCAGTAAGCAGCACCCTTCCATGGCCTCTACATCAGCTCCTGCCCCCAGGTTCCTGTCCTGTGTGAGTTCCTGTCCTCACTGCTTCCAATGATGAACTGTTATATGGAAATATGAGAAATGAACCCTTTTCTTCCCAAGTTGCTTTTGGTCATGGGTGTTTCATCGCAGCAATTGTTACATCATTATCTGCCTCTTTGTCATGTATTTATCACAGACGTGTTGTCAGGCCTTGGGAGAATGGGAGACAAGGGCTGGATAAGAAGGGGCATTTCTACCTTGAAAGGTCAGGATCTGGTTGTACATCAGATTCCGAGCCTGGTAGATATAGCAGTAGAGCTGGTAGTAGTGAGGCTCTAGGTAAAGAGAAGTATCATTCATTACCTGTTCCAGCTCTTCATGGGCTCCTCCCTACTCCCTGGCCTCAGGGCCTGGCCTCTGGGGCCACTCAGTAGACTCCCAGGCCAGGGCTCACTGTTGAAGATGCAGTAGATGAAAGGCATGGTGGGGAGTCGGGGATCCTCCGGGGTGTGCATCCAGGAGTCTATCCAATTCTGCCGTGACCATGACTTATCCGATTCCTTAAGAGGTTCATTTTCCAACTCCACTGCCTGTGCCCAGAAACCCCCTTTAAGGTTCCTAGTACTTCCTGATTCCTTTCTCCAGACCCTAGCCACCCTCTCTCCCTCTACAGATGCCAGCTGCCAAACTTGAAGAGTTGGGGCCCAGTCAGCAGGAGTCAGGGATGTGTGTTCCCGAGCCTCTAGGAGGTAGAGGTAATTAGTATCACCCAGACCACGGAAGCCTTACCAAGGATCCCTCCAGGAGGAATATGGGAGCCACGCCCTTCTCCTTCTTGGGCACCATTCGTCGGTGCCAACAGCGGCGACGGAACCGGCTTGTGGGCTGCGGGTCCAGGTGGAATGTGGACTCAAAGGTACCATACTCCCAGCCATCCTTTGCCGCTTCAGACTGGTCTTGCTGCAGGGAAGAATGTAGGGTCTCAGAGTCATCCTCCTGTCCCTGCAAGTGACCCCTGCCTGTGTCCCAGCTAGGGCCCTTGCTCTGGAGATCTCACCATCTGCAGGAAGGAGAGGGTCTCTTGATCCTGGTTAAGCTCCTGGCCCCGCTCCCTACGATTCCGGAAGCGCACACGCACCCAGCGTCGCCGGCGACATGTATGATAAGTCTTTTCCACTGAGTTCCAGATCTTGGGTAGGCCGGAAGGTGGGATACCCACTCCATACTCCCAGCCTGCAGGGACAGAACATGGCCTCTGGGTTGACTTGTACCTGTAGACTTGGAGGACTTTGACATGCCCGAGAGAAGGGCCCTATAGGGACAGGTCCTGGGGGCATATTGGACCAGAGACTGACCTTCACTGTCCACTGCATGATTGAGCTCCACAATCCAGTTCTTCTTAAAGTGCCAGCCATGGGGACATTTCACATTCTCCCGGGCTTTCACAGGCTGTCCATTCTGTGTGGATGGTGAGGGTGAGGGAGGGTCATGTGCGGTAGATGAAGCTTGCCTTCAATTGTTTTCACACACACACACACACACACACACACACACACACACATACACACACACACACACACACCTGTCTTTGAACTTCCAGACATCCTCTAGGCCAGAAAATCTTACTACTTCTACTGCCCCCTGGCTGTTATTTAGAGGTGATCAGTTCTCTCTTTGTTGCACTGGTGACGTATTAGACTTGCATGGTTCTACTTGGTGGCCAGCAGCCTCTGGGATAACTCCATTAAAATGAAACAAAATTCAAAGGCTAGCTCCTTTATCTTAGCACTATATTTCCTGAAGAATCATGGGGTGATAGAGAGGACAGAATATTTCTGTCAGGACAATATGTGTGTGTGTGTGTACGTGAGCATATACATGCATATGGAAGCTGGGAGTCATTCTCTTGTTCAGAGATGTAGTGGGATTATGCTGGTAATGTTGTAAATATTTGTCCCACCCACAAGTTTAATAAAAAGCTGATTGGCTGGAGGCAGACAGGAAGTGTGGGTGGAGCTAGCAGACTGGGAAAACTAGGTACAGGAAGAACAGACTCAAATGCCACAGAGTTGCTGGAGCTGCCAGGAGATGCAGAGGAAAGAAGCTGAAATGCTGCTCTGGGAAAAGGTACTGAGCCGCATGGCTGAACAAGATCGGTTGAGTTCAGATGAAGGAGTTAGCAAGTTATATGCCTGGGCCCTAGGTCAATCAGCATAAAAATAATATAAGCGGGTGTGTGATTATTTGAGGTTAAGTGGGGCTGAGAGTAGGCCTGAACCTCTGGTCTAGGCCTGGAAAGTCTGGGCCAGAAACTTAACACAACACAAGAACCCACTGGTCTTAGGGGTTTAAGACAGCATCTCTTACTGAGATCTGGGGTTTTCCTGTTAAGTTAGGCTAGCTGACTAGCAAGTACTAGGGGCAGGGTCTACCTGTTTCTGCTTCTCCGCCCTCTCTGCTGCTAGGACTGTAAGTACAAACCACAGTGCCTGGCTTTTTAGTGGAAACTGGAGTTAGAATGCAGGTTCAAACTCCAGCTTTTAGGTTCAAGTGGTCCTTAGGCCCTGTCTTCCGAAGCAGCTGGACTATAGGCTACAGTGTCTCTTTCTGTCATCCAATTTAAGGTCTGTGGTTTGCTAGCCTTGGGTACAACCTTTTCATCAGTGCTAGAAGAACCTCAGGGCTGAACTATTTATCTGGGGTCCAAAAACATGTATGGAACAGAGCTCTTACTGCTGGGACACCCCAACTTCTGAGTCCTCTCATCTAGTGCTAGCCTCGCCCCCTGTACCCTGTGGCAGGATGGAAATACTTACCATGTCTGTGTTGGGAACAGCTGCGGGCACCCAAGTGTTGGTGGCATTGCGGCTCTGGTTCTCATACACCTCTTCCAGCACCTGGCTCTTGTTGATGTCTATGTCCAGGAGGAGTCTGGGCAGCAATGAGACCCCAGGTTCCCAGAGCTGTCTGAACTCCCAGGGCTCATCCTCTTGGCTAAACACCCTTGACATCCCACCCCTCTTAAGCTAGGCAGAGCCTGGCATGCAGACAGGCGTTAGACATGGCTGTTGGTCTTGTATATTCCAACTTACAGGGACTAGCTCAGTGGCTTTGGAGCCCACCTCTTCAAGTTCCCACTATCCATCCCAGGTGGGAGGGAATCACACAGTAGAACACGCCAAGTACCAAATCAGGGCTTATATCATCCTTACCTTCTCTGAGGCTCCACTGTCCAGTCGCCCTGCCAACGCCATCCCGGGGGAGCCTTGAAATCTGTCTTGGGGACAGCCTTGTGTCCCATGACATCTGAGAAGTTGGGGCAGTGATACAGTCCCTGTTGTCCCCAGTGGTCTTTTAACTTGGCCTGATTCTCATACTGGGGGAGAGGAGTCCCAGTCAGTGCCCATCCCTCCTCCACCAACCACCTGGTGCTGGGGATGTTGACACTCCTGTTCCCTAGCCTTTATAAACGTAGTAGCCAAGCAAAACAGGGTCATATCCCAACTGTAGGACACAGAGGATCAGCAGTCAACACTACCTGGCATTGCACAGCTCGCAGAGAAGTGAGGGTGATGCTCAGATTCAAAGCTTGTATCTTTGATGTGACGTGCTTAGTCACTGCAGACCTCAGACAGTCTTGCTACATACCTACCTTCTGTGCTACCCACATGTCTTTTCTCCTACAACCCCTCTGTTCCTTCTCTGTCCCTGCAGGGCTGGTTAGACAAGCCTGTCCCTTGAGTAACCTCAGAGAATTGGTTCCAGAATGTCCCTGGGTACCACAATTCACACTCTAGCCCGTTACATTTGAAAATGGCCTAGCATCTGTGTATAACATACACTTTAAATCATCTGTAGATCACAGGAAACCCAATACAATGCCAATGCTATGTGGACAGCTGTTCTAGTGTATTGCCAGGCTCATAAGTTCAAGGATGCATCATGAACTTAAATACATTTTCAAACCACAGGGAGGGTTCAGTACATGAATGGAAATACTGTTGTATGGAGAGCTGACTGTAGGATGGTATGTTATCAACACATACAACTTAAACTTTATTTATTTATTTGTCTTGGTGTTTGCCTGGAACTGGAACTAGAGACAGTTGTTAGCTACCATGTGGGTGCTGGGAATCGAACCCCGGTCCTCTGGAAGAGCAGATGGTGCTCTTAACTGCTGAGCCATCTCTCCAGCCCCAACACATACAACTTAAAACATGAGTTTTAAATGCATTCTTTTTCTTTTTGGAAATAGCTCTGTCTGGCCTGGTATTCTTCATGTAGCCCAGGCTAGTCTTGAATTCTCAACACAATCCCTGCTTATGCCTCCCAAATGCTGAGATTACATGCAAGTGTCAACCAACTACCAAAAAAAAAATGTTCTAATTATGTAACTTTAAAAGGCTTGTGTTGTGGAAATCTGTCTTCCAGACTTGATACATGGCCATTGTTGTCCAGAAATCAGGTCAGTTGTGACTACCCATAGGAGGCCTTTGCAAGAAGGGCCCACCTGTTCCTTCTTTGGGGTACATGAATAGCTTAAAAGGCTCATGGGACTCCCCCACCCCAAATATATAAGCAGTTAACAGTTTCCGGGAGGAAGACTTCTCCAGTGGTGCAGATGCCCATACATTGCTTATGCTTCTTTTTTTTTTTTTTAAACTTTATTTATTTTTATTTATTCGCCTTGGTGTTTGCCTGGAACTGGAACTACAGACAGTTGTGAGCTGCCATGTGGGTGCTAGGAATTGAACCCTGGTCCTCTGGAAGAACAGTCAGTGCTCTTAACCACTGAGCCATCTCTCCAGCCCCTGCTTATGCTTCTATAAGTAACCCCAGTTGAACTCATTGGTTCCCCAAGCTGGATGGAACTGTTTCTTTGCTCTGTCATGGCTCACCTATCTGAGATGGGTAGACATTTGTTCACAAAAAAGGCCACATAAAAGCCCAGTATTCAAATCTTACTTTCCTTCTGCTGGCAGAGCTGGGGTAGCCCTCCTCCAAAGAGCAAAGGTCATCCCTGGCCCCCTGCAGAGCAGCCCAGCTCTTCTCCCTGAATCCCATGGTGATGTTCTGTGGGCAGAAACTTCATCTCCTGCTTTCACGCTTCTTGACCTTTCCCCATCTCTCATGACCTCCATCTGGCCCAAAGGTCCAGAAAGGGTCCACAGGAGTCTCAAGCGGCCCGTTGGTAACAAATAAGACTCTATACAATTTGGAGCCCTGATCTGTTCAAATGCCTTGAGCAAAGCTAGGAGAAAGCTCTCAATAAACTTCTACCAGGGACAGTGACCAGGTACCAGAAAGCCATTCAGATCCCATTTTGTTAGCACATGCTTATGGCTTGTGAGCAGGGATACTAGGCTAGCATCATCCAAGACTGCCTTCATCACTCCCACCTCTCAGAGCTCTCTCATAGTCATCAGATTTGGGCAGTGTCCTCTCTCTATGGGTCTCAACTATTGCCTCTTCATCTTCTCTTCTTGAACTGCATGCTCAACTGTCAGGCCTGCTTTTTCCTGGCTTGGCCCTGACCTGACTGACCTACCCCACCCTCCAAATGTCCTGCATATCCACTCACCGTCTCTGCATACACCACCATGTTGCCCTGCTGGAGCAGTTTCAGATCCTTGCTGTGTGTGACATTGCCAAGCCACATGCAGACGCGGAGGTGAGCTGGGGGTGTGTCCTGTCCTTCACCTTCTGGGTACTGAGCCAGAGGCACATAAATCTCATGGGTGTGCCATGGGGGCGCCACTCCCCAAGGGGACAGGGGTA
This sequence comes from Sigmodon hispidus, assembly GCA_004025045.1. Taxonomy (NCBI): domain Eukaryota; kingdom Metazoa; phylum Chordata; class Mammalia; order Rodentia; family Cricetidae; genus Sigmodon; species Sigmodon hispidus. Next base: position 52,900 of record PVIH01011958.1, read on the forward strand.
TTGGTATGGGAGATGGTGAAGGAAAGGCACACATTGACAGAAGGGTCACATCTACCCCTTTCGCCCGGGTTCGGGAAGCAAGGACTTCACATGGAGTCAAAGAATCTACAAGAGTATAAAGTCGATCCCCAGCACTGAAAAGTGACTGAGTTCTGCCCTACTGTTCACAGAGGGAGACAAGAGACAAATACAAAAGAGGAGTGTGGGATGTGGCCAAGGCTGCCTGGGGAGCCAGAGGAAGGGAACAATGGTGGCTTTGGTGACGCTATGTTCTGCCTGCTACTTGATCCCTGTGCACCAGCACTTTGCTGAGCACCTCAGTCCTCATACCCAACATGAGGATGTCACCACGCACTGGAGTGAGTAACACAATGAGGCAGGATGCAGTCAGGCACTAGACAGGAGGCAGGGCTTTGTGTGATGGTAGAAAGAGCACACACAGCGCAGGCATATTTGGGACTGGGGAGACCCAGAGTTGCCAGTCTGATGACAGGCTTGATACAGGTGACTAGGGCAGGCCAGGGAGCCTGCATCTTCCATGAGAGGCCATGAAGGGGCTATGAGAACCTTCCTTCTCTCCAAGGGAGAAGATCATCACTGGGGGTTCAGTTCGTCTAAGATCATAGCTTCCTTCTGATCTGAGGGGCTGCTATCAAATCTTAACTGTCGTTGAATATTCTGGAAGGTATGCAGTTGTGGTTCACAGAGATAACAAGGTATTTAGACCAAGTGGTAGGCATGGGGGTGATCAAGGATGTGGAGGATTTGAGGAGCATTTACCATGGCTGAGTATGGTAATAAGGTTTTGGTTTGTTTGGGTAGATGTGGTCTCGGCAGCAGCTCACATGCTGAAAAGTGCACACTCCTGACTTCCTCTGGGGACTCAAGAGCTCTGTTCCTCATAATGCAGGGCCAGGGAAACAGGACATGGGCCAGGCCCTCATGGAGGTCCCATAAGCCCTCCTTTCTTGCAGCCACAGGGGTTCTCTTGGGATATTTGGGAACCCCACCTTTCCCCAAACACCCTCCCTACTTCCCCACCTGTAAGAGGAGGTTCTGAATCTTCCCACAGAACTTGCCAGAGCTCAGGGGTCCTGTTGTAGAGAACAGGACAGTGTGGGCAGGTACCCGAGCAAAGGCCACTCGCTGCTGCTTGGACATCAGCCAGATCATTACATCAGGAAGGCTCTCCTGGGGCTGCCAAGGTGGGAGAGCATCATGACCATCTGGCCAGTTCCAGGCCTCACTGTCCAGCCACTGTGTCTAGTACTCACCTCATGGATCACAGAGTTGAGACGACGCAACCAGTCCTCTGCTGTACCCACCATGTTCTTTGGCTTGGCATCCTTGGCTCTTTGAGCCAGTTGCTGTAGAAGATAGCTGCGAAGCTGCCATTTATGCTTGTCCAAGTTGTTAGCTTTGGGATGATCAGTCATACAAGGCAGAGGGCGCCTGTGGCCGGAACAAGTTAATAGGGAGGGTATGTCTATTTCTGGTTCTACTGTAGGCCAATGTTCCCTTTTTAACCTGAAGACTCTACCTTACCCATGGCTGGCCCAACATGGAGAGACCTACCCATCTTTCCCTATGATGTGAGATGTCTTTTTGTACACTGTGAATATGTTTTATTACCATTGGTTAATAAAGAAGCTGTTTTGGCCTATGGCAAGACAGCTTAGAGGCAGATGGGAAATCCAAGCATAGGTTAAAAACAAAGGAGGGCAGAGTTAGAAGACCTGCAAGCTGATACCCAGAGAGCAAGATGAAATGGAAACACATGGTAATAATAGACTAATAAAAATGGACTTAGTTACATTCTAAGAGCTAGCTGATAATGAGCCTGAGCCATAGGCCAAACAGCTGTAATTAACACAAGCCTCTGAGTAATTATTTTATAAGCAGCTATAGGACAGCTGGTAGAAGAGCTTTGTTTGGACTGGGGTCCCAGAAGGGCTACATCCCTAGGAAGGTGGTTTGCTGTGGGCCTGACTCAGGCTTTCACCCAGCCCTCTTCCATCCTTGAAGCCCCTTCGGTTTGATAGGTTTGTTCCCAAAACTGGTTGGGGAGGGGAGTTTTCCCATGAACTTGAAACAGACACTCTGGATGGGATTTCCAATGGTGAGTGATGTGGGGCAAGAACAGTGTGGACTGGTCTAGGCGATGGAGATCTGCCCATATGTGGACAGGAGGCAACAAAGCCTGTGCTGGATGGACTTCTACCTGGGCAGGGAAAACAGCTGTGTGTAGGTCCAAGCTGTGTGAGGTTTAAGTAGTGTTTCTATAGGGTAGGGGTCCCTAGGGTGCCTCCAGTTTCTCTTCTGAGTCTTCCCTAGTTGATCCTAAGCCCAGTCCCAGCCAGGGTACTCAGCTCCGACCTGCAGTCCTCTATCAGTTCCGTTAGCAGTTTCTCCCACTGTTGGAACAGGGCAGGGTCCTTTGGGTTCCGTATGGACTTCAGGGTGTCCAGGTTATCTTTCTGTCCATTGAGAGAAAAGGAGAGAACTAGCCTCAGCCTTGAGCTCTCCCAGGATAGGCTGAAGGTCTGACAGGCCCTAGAGACCTTGAAGGAGCAACCCGACATTGTTCATTTCAAACTTCTGCATGCCCTAGCAAAGCTAGGGCACCTATCTTCCCTACTTCCTGTACCCAGCAGAGAAAAATGGGTGGCAGGGGATGGAGATGTGCAGAAGCCCATCTGGAGACATGAGAAAGTTGTGACTAGAATAGAGATGCTACATAGAAACATCTTCTGAGACCTATGCTCCTTGACAAGAACCTGAGACTGCAATGTGACCCTTCCCAGCCTCTCTGATTTCCATGATATCTTTATGACCCTAGTTCCTCTTATTGTAAGGATTCCTGGCAGGCCACGTGGTGAACCCAACATGGCACCAGGTGAGATAAGAATTTCTGGCATGTAGTAGCCACATGGTAAAGCCAACATGCAGAACACAGTGTATAGAGGGCATGCCCCTAGGCATGGCTACGTAAATCCTCACCCACCCACTCTATTAAAAGGAGCCGCCTAGTGGCTGCCCATCTCTCTCTCTTCTGCATCTCTGCCCCTGTAGTTGCCTGGCAACTCTCCTGAATAAACTCTCGTGTGGCCCTGGTAGTGTGTGTGTGTCTGATCTCACTCTCAGAACCAACACTTACGGCTTAAAAAACTGCACATCACCATGCCGTTACACATATTAGCCCTTTGTGCTTCCATCCCTCAAAACCGCCTATGAATTTTTCGAACCCCTACTGCCCTGTCACCTCCTGACTGCTCTCTTCCTCCATCCCATCCTCATCTCTCTGATCCTAAATCTCTTGGCACCTGTATTTCCATGGCAACCCTATTGCATTGCACAGTAACTGTTCATCTCTGACTTCTTCAGCCAGTGAGGACAAGTATGTGTTTATTCATCTTTGTGTCTTTAGTGCTGTATCCGGCACAATTTTCAATAATGTGGGGTTCCAATATCATGGTGCGCACAAGTGCAAAGTGTGATTGGCTTCTTAGTACTGTGTTGTATGTTCCCAAGCCTCCCACCCACGTCAGCTCCCTCCTTCACACTCACCAAGTGATCCCTGGTGAGGTGGAGGAGGTTGAGGCAATTCATTCGAAAGCTGACATCCTCCCAGTTAGAGGTCACAGCCACCACAGGCTTCATGTTGTACCAGGGCACATAATTGTAGACAGTTCCTGAGACAGAGACATGGGGAGGGGATCTCTGAGGGACCATTCCTAGACAGTCCTAATCACTCTGTCCTCCTAAAGGATTGCTTCTGGGCCCCTTTGCTTCTCAAGGATCTGCTAACCATGCCTAGTGCCATTCAGCCTGAGCCCAGAATGAGTATTTGGTGAACACAGCTGGTTCCTATTGACATATATTGTGTTCTGTGTGTTATGTGGCTTTCATAACTCCTGGTTTGTGGGTAGGAAAACTAGGTTGATGCTGATGTGGGTGCTGGGAACTGAACTCAGGTCCTCTGGAAGAGCGGTGAGGGCCATCTTCCCTGCAGATACCCTGCTGTGTGGGCCTCAAAGGAACAAAACCACAAATGCCCCAAATGTTTGAGCAGCAGAAAACCTGTGAAATTAGTGCTCAAATCTCGGAAAAGTTGTGCTTCTTTTTTTTTATAATTTCAGGCCCAGAGTAGGACAGAAAGCTGGGCACTATCTGGTATGGGCAGTCTAAAGGACACCCCATGTCCAGTGACTCCTGAGAGATATGTTGAGGGTTTAACCCTGCTGCCTCCATGTACTATCTAATGTGGAAATAGAATCACTGACAATATAATTAGTCAAGACAAAGTCATTCATGATAGCTCTGGAAGACAGAAAGATGGTGTCCATGTGAAGACCAGCACTATAGGGAGAAACTGAGAAACACTTTTCAATTCCCAGCAATGACACGGTGGCTCACAACCACCTATAATGACATCTGGTATCCTCTTCTGTATACAGTATACATAATAAATAAGTAAATCTTTGAAAACTAATGGAATGCTTCATCTGCTAGATGAAGAATACCACCCTCAGCAGTCTCCTGGGGAATCAATTTTGACCTCCCTACTTCCAACTTCCACTGTCCTATTGTCTTTAATTTTAAACTTTTTAAATAAAACTTTAATTTTTATTACAAGTATATGTGTGATTTGTATAGTGAGTGTAGGCAGGCACATGCCACAGCATGAGTGTGAAGGCCAGAGGACATTAGGAGGCAGTTTTCTCTTTCCACCATATAAGGGGATCAATCACTTTTGCCCACCAAGACATCTTGTCACCCCAGAATTGTTTTAAGTCACCCAGTTTCTTGGACAAGATGATGGTAGAATAAATGGATGAAAAGTGGGTGTTCCAGAGCCTCTGCTGTCAGGGCCAGGGTGAATGAGACATGGTCTGTCACCCAGAAGAGGGCAGTGAGGACACCAGCCTGTCCACACTATGCCTCTATGTGAAAGGGAAGAAAATCTTCCCCAAGATGTACAGTGCAGTTCAGCATTCTGAAGGATGCTCCTGGTGAAGTCTGAAGAATGCCAAGCAAGCAATTTAGAAGTGACCCAGTTCCCTGGAGAAAGGGACAGGCAAATCTCCCTGGAGAATGAAATCTGAGCCTGACCTCAAAGAATTCCCACAACAGGGAGAGAATTAGCAGTTTAGGAACAGCACACATGTTTCTAACCCAGCAATTTCAGTTTCTCTGTAAGTACCCTACAAGAGGCAAATACAGCATCACTAAGAGGTGTCCAAAGAGGGCTTGGGGCAGCTCTAACTGGAATGGCCAGAAGTTGTGAAAGACTAAAATGTTCTCCACAGTAGAAGGCATAAACAAATTAAGGTAACCATCCATCTCATGGGACTATTGAGGTTTTAAGGGCACCCTGTTCCCAAAATCCACAGATGATCAAGTCTCTTATATATAACATGTAGCATTTGCATGGAATCTACTCACATGTACCACATAATCTTTAGAATATTTATTATTATCTCAAGCAAGGCAGATTTTATGCAAATAACTGTTACTTTGATATACTGTATTTTTAAGACGTTTTTAAATAATTTGTTTAATTTTATCTTATGTACCTTGGCATGAGGGTGTCAGGTCCCCTGGAACTGGAGTGATAGACATTTGTGAGTGGCCATGTGGGTGCTGGGAATTGAACCTGGGTCCTCCTGAAGAACAGCTAGTGGTCTTAACCACTGAGCCATTCCCCCAACCCCCTTTATTGTATTCTTTAGGGAACAACGACAAGAAGAAAAGTCAGCATATTTGGCATAGATGCAGGTGTGTTGATTACGGTGTGAGTTCATGGCCATAAATGTCTATGTGGGGGCAAGGGTGATCTATGTAATGCATATATGAATGTGATGCTTGTGTACAGCATGGGGAGTTCAGAGGAGAGTGTCAAATATTCTCTTCTATTATTTCCTGTTCTTTTGAGGCGGGGGACTCTCCTAAAATCTGAAGCTTGTCTTTTAAATTATTTTGCTATATGTGTATGGGTGTTTGTGTTTCACATGTGTGTCTGATTCCTGCAGAGGCTAAAAGAGAGCATTCAGTCCCTGAAATTGAAGTTATAGATGGTTGTGAGACACCATGCAGATGCTGGGAACCTAACCCAGGTCCTCTGGAAGAAATCCATGGCTCTTAATCACTGAGATATCTCTCCAGTCCCCTGGAGCTCAGTTTACTTGGCTAAGTGACAACCAATAACGCCCAGTGATTCTCCTGTCCCCACCCCAACTTAGTGATAGTGATGTGGTTATAGGTTTCTTTTTTAAAAAAAAATATTTATTTTTTATTTTATGTGAATTGGTGTTTTGCCTGCATGTATAACTGTGTAAGGGTGTTAAATGTTGGAATTACAGACAGTTGTTAGTGGTTATGTGGATACTGGGAATCGAACTCAGGTCTTCCAGAAGAACAGTCAGTGCTCTGAACTGCTGAGCCATCTCTCCAGCCCCATTTAGTATTTCAATGTCTTTATGTTTTGGGTATATTTCTTGGGTATAACATTTTGAATTTTTTATTATTGGTCTTCATGCTCATTTGTCTGGAGGTGGAATCTTTCTACATAGCCCTGGATGTCCTGGAACTCTCTGTGTAGATCAGGCTGCCTCAAGCTCATGATTCACCTGCCTCTGCCTCTGCAGTGCTTGGACTAAAGGCACGCACTACCATACCTGGATTTTTTTTTTTTTTTGTAATTTTGATGCCTGGTTAGTTAAACCTGTGGTTGTCCATGGTTACACATGGCTGACTATATTCACACAATGGAATATTAACTACAAGGAAGTGAGAATAAGTAAGATACAACTATATTCATATCCTAACCCACCCTGTGGACACATTTCACAAACTGGTGAATGAAAAAAGCAGAAAAGAATATGTATAGTATGTGTTTTTAATACCTATCATGAGATGAAGGTTAGGCGTGTAAGAACCCTTGGAGAGTGGTGGTAAGAGGCACGGGCCCCTAGGGTGTGAGTATTCTACTTCAGGATCTGAGTTCTATTATTTGGTATATTTGCAGCAGGGTTACTCACTGAACTCAAGCTTTGGTTTGTGTGGTTTTTCATAAGTATGTTATCCTTCAATTAAACCTTTACTTAAGAAATTGAAAAATAGTGATGCCATGGTGGAGGAAGCCACTAGCAATTTTTCAGTCCCAGGGGCTGTGGTTGTTTTGAATTTATAATGACCATGAATACTAAAAATATAATTTATCATTTGTATCACACACACAAAGAAAAATAGTGAGGACAAAAATCAGTGTGTACAATACAGTGTGTAGAATGGTAGAAAGAGAAACTGTGGGGGTGGGGAGGCACTGCCAAGCCATTTAAAACAATGGTTACCCTAAGGCCTTTCTGAAAGGATCTAGAAGTTTCTAGATGAAGTCTAGAGAGGTCACAATATGAAAAATATGGACAAAAGATTTAAAAATAGGGGATGGGGTGGGTTAGGATGAGACAATGTATAAGGACAGAATAATTTCAGAAAGAAACAGAAGAGAAAATTAGAAAGGACAATCCACAAAGAGAAACAATTTTCTGGGATTGTTATAAGAGACCAGTTTCAGCCAAAGGTACTGAGTGAATGGGCTGCATAATAAATACAAAGAGATTCGTGACTGAGTTGGAGTGGGAGCCTGGGATCCAAGATGACAACTTACTTCGTTCTTGGAGAGCTTCCAAAAGCAACAAGAAGGAAAATAAGTCCATTTCCAGTGAATAGAGATAATCTGTAGACTCAAAATACACATAAGGACTGCCAAAAGCAACCCTGGCTTCCATAGAAGCACCAAAGACTGAAGTCAGCAGAAGGCACTCATGTGGAAGTGGAAAGCAAGATACACAATAGGAAGCAAGGCCTGATGGGAGGAGGCTTTGCAAAGTGCCAGCAAAAACACACTCACTCCCTGAAGGAGGGCAGGATTCAGAGGAAGAAATGTGAGCAGATAGAACTCAGCAAACAGGCCAAGAGGAAACAGTAACACCTAAGAAAGGCAGCAGGGGAAGTCCCAGGGTGACATCTAGACCTTGCAGACAGTTCAGCAAGAGACATTGAACTGAGAACAAGAATTTCTCAAGCGACCAAAATGAAATGGAAAAAAAGGAACAGAGAGAAAAATGATAGCTAGAAGATAGCCATAGGGAATCACGAAACTGGTCCATTACTAAACGTAAGAACCAAACTTATAAAATTATGAAGAAAGAAAGAAGAAGAAAAAGTCATATCCTTAAGTAAGGCTGAGTTCTTGAGATACGACACTATGTGTCTTAGTTAGGGTTTCTATAGCTGTGAAGACACCATGGCCATGGCAACGCTTATAAAGGAAAACATTTAATTGAGTGTCCGAGGTTTAGTGCATTGTCATCGTGGTAGAGTATGGCTGTGTGAAGGCAGACGGGATACTGGAAAAGGAGCTGCGAGTTTTACATTGGTCAGGTAACAGGAAGTGAACTGAGACACTGGGGTGTGGCTTGATATATGAGACTTCAAAGCCCGCCTCCACAGTGACATACTTCCTTCAACAAGGCCACACCCACTTCAGTAAGGCTACATGTCTTAGTGCCAATCCCCCTTTGGGGGTCATTTTCTTTTAAACCACCACACTCTGGGGGAAAAATTGTATTTGATCCAAATTCAAGATCTTGGCATGCCAAAAGATAACGAGGACTAGAGAAATGGCTCATTGTTAAGAGTGCTTCCTGCTCTTCCAGAAGATCTGAGTTTGGTTCCCAGTAGCCATGTTGGATGGCTCACAACAGCCTGCAGCTCCTTGGAGCTACAGGAGATCTGAGACCCTCTTCTGGCTTCATAGTCACATGAACTCACTTCACAGACAGGGAATTAAATCAACAACAATACTAACAGACTTAAAAGGGGGAATGAACAGAATAGACATTTTAGAAAAAGACTACAAGACACGATTAATCGATCATTAGGTAAGGTGCCTAGGTAATTCAATGCAGAAATCAAATATTTCTTAGCAAACAATGTTGAGTTGGCTATAGGGGAAAAAAAAAAGAATTTCAACTCCTTCTTCACATTACAAACAAAAATTAAGCTGCCAGGCAGTAGTGGCACACACCTTTAATCCCAGCACACTGAGTTCTCGAGGCCAGCTTGTCTACAAAGCAAGTTCCAGGACAGCCAGGGCTACACTGTCTTGAAAAATAAAACAAAAATTAAGTCAAGCCAGTGAGATAGATCAGTGTGTAAGAACACTTTACCACCAAACCTAATAATTATTTGACTTCAATCCTTGAAATTTGAAGGGAAGAACCTGGCACTTGGCTTAGGCAGGAGGGTCTTGAATTTAAGGTTATCGTCCCCCTGCCCCCACAATCTACAAAACAGTAGTAACAGAAACCCCTAGGAATCTCTTATAGTAGAAAGCAGGCATTATCACTTTGACCTAGAGGCATGGCCTTTGGTCCTTAAGGCCCCACCATACAGGGTGTGGCCAGTAGGCCAGTTTAAGACCTGGTGCACAGCAGCTCTCTTCATGTTTGCTCTCTGCTGCTCTTGGAGGGGAAATCTCACAGCTTCAGCTGTATGGACCCATCCTGCTTTCCAGGAATCGCACAACTGTTTAATTCCTTGCATCAATGAGTGTTTTCCCTTAAACCCTTTAATAAATATTAACCTTTTAATCAGTAGCTAGTGATTATTACCAACTACAACCCCTGGTCTCTGAAATACACCTTTCATAAAGGCACGTTCCACCAAGCCTGAGAACCTGAGTTTGATTCCCCAGGACCCACATGGAAGGAGAGAACAGACTCCTCTCAAATGTTTCCTGAACTCCACGTGCACACCCACATACATTCACACACTGTGTGTGTGTGTGTGTGTGTGTGTGTGTGTGTGTGTGTGTGAGCGCGGGGTAAATGTAATAAAAATTTGATAGGCCAACACTTCAACAGTACTTTCCCTGAAGAAAGGTATGTGGATCTAAGGGTGTAGTTCGGTTGGTAGAGTATTAGCCTAACATTCAGGAAGCCCTAGCTTGGGTCATCAGCACCACATAAGAACAGGCATGGCGGTGCAGGACTGTGATCTTAGCACTTGGCAAGTACAGTAAGGAAGATCAGAAATCAGTCATTCGCAGCTACATAGAGAGTTTGAGGCCACCCTGGGCTACCCTGACCCTGTCTCAAACAACAAAACAGAGGTGGTGGCTAATCTTTGATATTTTAAGGGGAATGGTAAGTACATGATATACAGATCTGAAAAGAAATCTAATGTACAAATCAACAAGAAAGATACAGCCAAATGATTATATACTAGAAAAAAGGATGAGCATAATAAGTAAACAGATGCTCAACTTTCATTTATAACAAGGAAGAAAAGCATGCTATGGTCATGTGAGATAGTGTTTAAATCCAATGGCATGGCAACGGTTAAGAGGCTGGTGAGAACTGAGCCCCAAAGGAATTCTCATCCCATGCTGTTGGGAGTGTAATTTGGGGTAATCACTTTTGCTCTGAGACTCTCTCCCACCTCTAGGTATATAATTTAGAGGAACCCCCTCTCCTTGTGACCAGAAGACATGTTTGAGAATGCTCACAACCAAGTTAATTATACCAGCCAGCTTATCTATATACACTACATAATTTGTGGTCTGATCACACAGTGGGATACATTCAGAAAATAAGATAAAACTAGCTAGCTACCCAGAGTCTAGTCATGGAGGGTAGAAGATGTAAGACAGAAGGACATGGATGGATGGAGTCCTCTCAGACACAACAGAGAAAACACACGCTGCCTGTGGGTTCCATACACAGAAGATAAAAACAAAAAAAGAAAACCAGAGGCTGATGAGCCTATGAGACAGAATCATAGTTATTTTTCAGACTAAGGGACCATTTAAGACAGCGGCAGCCTCCTCTGTATTAGCTGGGTGATAAGTTTGTGAGAACTCATTTTATTCTCCTTTAAGCTGTATGTATGTATACACTTTAGATACTTTCTGCATATATTTTTCTCAATATAAGCACAGCAGAACTTCATGTTAATTGGAAGTAATCTGTTGATCACAAAGGACCCCATATCATATAATTCCATGTGTGTGAAAGGTCAGACTAGAAAAATGTATTGAAAGTCAAAGTTGATTAGTGGTTGTCTCCGCCTGGGGAGGTGAGGGATGGATAAGGAGAGCTGATGGGCCTAGGGTATCTTTGGGGAGAGAGGAAAGCATTCTAAAATGGATTGTGGTAATGGTTGCATAACTGTGGAAATCCTAAAATCCATGGGATTGTATCCTTCAAAAGGGCAAATTACATGTTGTGGGAATTATATCTCGACAAAGCTTTCATTTAAAAGAGTAGGCAGGAAAGCGGGGCCCATGGACAGCATCTTGATGGGTGATGAGATGGTGAAGCTGATGGAGGGGGAGGGGAGCCTATGGCAAGGACTCTGGAATTTTAACATGTATCCACATCACCTGCAGGCCCCAATGGTCTGCCTGTATTCATGGATTTTTCTGATTTTTCTAGGTCTGCAGTGGGATCAAGAATCTGCTTTTCTAACATGTTGATGTTGTTGGCCCAGGGACGGTAGTGGAAAGATAAGGAACCTAATTAATTCACATTGAATTGGTGTGTGTGGATGAATTGGGTGTCTGGGGGGGATGGATAGGTGAAAGTTGAGTGGTTGAATAAATGAGTTGAGGCCTGGAGAGATGGCTCTGTGGGTAAGAGCTTGCTACACACATATGAACATCTGAGTTCAGATCTCATCATCTGTGTGAAAAGCAGGTTGTGGCCATGTGGATCTGTAACCCTAGTACTGTGAATGGAGGGGACAGTTAGGCCACCAGGCTAACTCTAGGTTCAGTAAAAAGCTTTGTCTCAATAGAGAGTGATACAGCAGGTCATTCAGCACCCTCTTTTGGTCTCTGCAAGTGCACGCCCAAGCTATACACATGCACACACACCACACACAGGGATGAATACAATTAAACAAACGGTGTAATAGATAAATCATAGAGGGATGAATAGCAGATAATTGGAGGGCTGATGGTTTTCCATTCTTGAGGTCATCACCTCCTGGCTATACAATGTCTGGTATGTGGCTTCACTACCCTGAACTTTGTTGTCGTAGTGTGTGAAATGTGTGTAAATGAGCAGATGTGATGCTCATATCTGTCATTCTAGCACTTGGCAGCCTGAGAGAGGGAGACCATGAGATCAAGGCCAGCTTGTCCTACTTACTGAGACCCAGCCTGCAAACAGTCAGGGACATTTATCAATGTTCTATGAGCTCATTCCCTGGGAAAAGTGAGCATGCACACCGGCTGCTTCACTTTTGGCTCGAATCTGACTCTTACCATCATATATCACTGGGCTGTACTGTGTGGTTGACACTAGAGGCTTGTAATTTGTATCCATCTTGTTTCCATAGTGACCCATGCTGACCTCGAATTGGATCAGGTCCTTAAATTTGGGCATCATGGTACAGGAAAGGAAGATGACGCACAGCCCATACTTTTGTCGATACTGCTGTCTCTAAAACAATAACCACAGACACGCACACAACCTCAGTACATAAAGGATGAGTATGGCTATCCTGACAGGCAGGGCCAGGGGACAAGTACCCTGTTTTTCCCTAAAGTGTTCTGTGCTCTATAGATTCCTGAAATCTTGCATGGGCTGATCAAGTGCAGCTACCACCCCCCCACCCCCGTATCGCCATCACTTGGCCTACACCATCCAGCTAGATCATTCCTTCCCTCTCTGTGCAGGAGGGTCGCTTGTGTGGTTAAGCTTGGCTCTCAGTTGGGACAAATAGAGTTGAAATGCACACCCTCATGCACACACACACACACACACACACACACACACACGAGGGGGGTGTGCCATGCTCTTGGTGGTGCTCATCAAATCCCCCTCCCTTTTCCAGAAAGGCTTCCTTCCCCTTTCCACTTCTGCCTCAACTGTCCAATGTCCCCTGATTGCGCCTCTTCTCACCACGCCGCCTGCTTGCCTGGGTCCTCTGTCCACCACAGCAGGTTCATTTCTGTTGCTCCCATTTGCCCTATTTCTGCCTTCTCCTGTATTTCCCTTCTGTTTCCTTTCCCTCCCTCCCTTTCTCCTTGTCTCCTCTTCTTTCTTGTCATTTTTTTTTGTCCCAATCTGTAACTCAGGCCAGTGTTGGTTTTATGGCAGTCCTCTTGCTTCAGATTTCTAAGTGATGGGATTAGAGATGAGCTACCACTGCTACCAGGGTCTTCAGTCTTCAGACTCTCTCTCTCTCTCTCTCTCTCTCTCTCTCTCTCTCTCTCTCTCTCTCACAC